>JAJKFI010032604.1:0-41237 GCA_029204185.1 Lerista edwardsae | reverse complement strand
GATGATGATGATGATGATGATGATGATGATGATGATGATGATGATGATGATGATGTTTAATGGCTCCCTGCCCCAAAGGGCTCACAATCTAGCAGCAGCCACTAGGGACAGTTCCTCTCCCGCTGCTAAATGTAAGAGGAGCCCCACTCGAAAAAGTGCCTCTTGCCCAGTTAGCAGCGGTAAAACCTCAAGGCGGCTTTGAAACTGATTGGCTGTGAAGAGCTTTCAAGAACCGATTCCACAGTCAAGAAAGCCCAGAATTCTGGCCTGCTCTGCTCTGGCCGCAGACTCAAAATCAGGCTCTGCCGGACAGTGGGGTGAAGGAGTTGGACCATCAGGCTCCATGACTGGCAACGGAGGCCCCTGTCCGATTCCAAGCGAGCAAAACTATGAATGCTTAGCCCGTGTATAGCACTTCTTGAGTGCTCCGTGCGCTTCAGATAAGCGGTGGCCCCCACTCCTGTGCCACTTGAATGCCCTCCATCTTGCCACTCTGATGCCCGCTTGCATCTGCACCAGTGATGTCATGCAGGGGGTACGCGGGGGTAAGCGAGTACCGGTTTCTAGGATTACAGCTGGCCCCGCCCATTTGCCCGCCCACTCGTCGACTCCGCCCCCTGCAACATTTGAATTTCCTGCATGTTTGAGTTGCCTGCATGTTCTCAGAGCTAGGCAGGCAGGCAGGCAGACGGCGAGCAGAGACTTTCCTTTCCTTGCCACTGAAAAATGAGTTGCTCTGGGATTTTAACATGATGCCAGGCCTCCTTAACATGTTCTGGGGGTGCTGTGGAATACTGTTGCAACTGTTGGGTCAGTTTAAAATCGTCTGAGGCCTCAAAAAGGGCTTTTTTCATGTCACTTCCTGCCACGACCTCACTTCCGGATTATGACGTCACTTCCGGTGGGCGGGTCCCGACATGTGCCAATCAAAAGTGAGTACCTGTTCTTAAATCATTTAGATGACACCAATGATCTGCACCCCTTCAGATGAAGGGAAGGGCAGAGCTGGGCGGATTGGGGGAGGGCTGGAGGCCCGTTGGATGCAGGAGGGGGTGGCACCTGGTGTGAGTGGTTTGAGCTGGATGCCATCCCCTTCAGAGCCAGCTGACATGCCCCCTTTGTCTCCGCAGACGTGCGCCAGCTAAAGAGCTAGTGCAGGTCCAAGGATACGCATCCCCCCCCCACTGCAGCATGCAGTGGAGTTGGTCGGCCTGCTCCAGCGGGGAGAGCATCTAGCGCAGGTCGCCTCGGCTGGGCACGTCAGTCCTGCCTCTGACAGGCTCACATCTGCCCTGTGCTGCCCACCTCCCAGCCTGATCTGCCCATCCTGCTGATCTGCCCATCCTGCTGGCTTTCTGAGGCTGAGGCCTTCCTTGAAGTTCTGGCTGCTTCCAGTGTGGGCAACTCCACACACAGCAGGACTGGGCTGAGATAAGAGTCAGTGAGGAGTCGACATCCACAGCCACATCGATTATTGCTTTGCTGGTTTTATTTTTTTATATTTTTGAGCTTATTAGAGCTTAATAGAAATAATAACAAAATATAAACCACACATAGATACTTCGTAAGACAGAGCAAGAGTATAGCAGTATGTCCTATTTACATATAATTCTCTTACTACCAACTCAAAATATCGGAATCAACAAAAAGTATCTCCAAGAGCCCTCCTTATTCTATCCAAATAATTCCCCCTATTCCAGTTATTTTACTCTAGTTCCATTAATTCTATTCACCAAGTCTGCATATCATTAAATCATTGTTTTCTGTATGCAGGAAGTCAATAAGTGGTTTCCAATTGTTCACAAAAACGTTTACTGATTTTAAGAGCACAATCCTAACCTGGAGTTAGGCTGGCACAAATTAGGACAGCAAACTTTGGCCGGCACAAAGGTCACCGTAAAGTATGTTTGGATCACTCTCGGAGTCAGCCAGCACATAGATGTGCACCATCTTCCCTGACTCAGAGAGTGGTCCAAATGTGCTTTACAGTGCAAGCAAGCAAGCAAACAGTATTTCTGCTTTTCAACAAAAAGTTCACAAAGCTGTTTACAGGCAAAAAATAGTTAAAAGGCTCCCTGTCCCAAAAGGGCTCACAATCTTAAAAAAATGCAAAACACCAGCAGCAACAGCCACTAGACAAGACACTATGCTGGGGTGAAGAGGGACTTTACTCTCCCCCTGCTAAATATAAGAGGAACACCACTTGAAAAAGTGCCTCTTGCCCAGTTAGCAGGGGGCTAACTTGTGCCAACCAAACTTTGCTGGCCTAACTCTGCTGGCCTAAATCCAGGTTAGGATTGCTCTCTAAGGCTGTAATCCTATCCACACTTACCTGGGAGTAAGCACCATTGGCTATAATGGGACTCACATTTGGAGTAGACGTGTATAGGCTTGGGCTGCAAGTAAAATTGTAAGTTTGTCCATTTCTGCAAAGTCCAAAACTTTTATCCACCCTTCTTCAACCAAAGGTATGTTTGTATTTTTCCAGTACTGTGCGTGTATTATTAATAATATTAATAGTATTATTATTGTCAGTATTACAGTATTATAACAGTGGATTCAAAATGAAATCCTGAAATTAATGACAAGAGTCCTAATCTCTGCAGAGACTAGATTTCTCCTGTTGCATGCAGGCGTACCGAATAAATTAAAAGCAATAACAATGATATTAATAATGCAGTAAAATTCTCATTTGCCGCAGAAATGAATTTGTAGCAATTTGTGAAATGTGTACAATTGACTGAAATTGTGGCTGCTGGTGTAACGTATTGTGGAGCAGGCAATATAAGCCAGTCAACAAAGAACAAATGACAGGCCTGGGGTCACGTCACGAGTAGCGCTTGCAGGAAAGGAAGAGCTCCCTGTGAGCACAAGGTCCCTCCTGGGGTGGAGGGAGGCTCCCGCTTGAGCAAAGAGGTCTTCTGCTCACGAAACGCACTTCCATTACTCTGGATGTGACCCAAATATATGGATAAATAATTTAATTGTCTTCATTGTGGATTTTCTGTGCAAATCTATTTTAATCTCCCAACCAAACGAGTTCTCCAGGTCATTGTTATGTTCCCCTCCATTTGGCATTGAATAAAAAAATCAGTTCAATAATAGTATAAATGGCATGCAAACAGTTATCAACAGCAGACCATCTGTATTGGACAGAAATCTGTGCCTCAATTAGGTGGTCATGAAAAGCGAAACAGATGTGGGTGAATCAGCAGGGGGAAAATGGAATGGGCTGAATACTGATGTTTGTTGTTCACATACAGACCTTTTCAATAACCCGAGATGGGTAAATTACACTAATTAACCTTTAAAAATTAGATGATTTCTAAATAATAGGTTTTAAACAATGCCTGTGCTTTTCATTGTGGCTCTAAGTGTTTTGTCCATGACAAAGCGCAGTTTCATTTGAAGATTTACAAAGGTGATTACCCAATGCCGGCTCTCTTCCCTTGCCAATTATTTTGTGCCGTCTCCCCACCCACCTCTCAGGAAGGACAACTCAGGCAGCTCTGAGTCCCTAAGGAGGAGGTGAGATTCACATATTCTGCATAGTTCTTGTGCTGGGAGGGGGGGTGAGAGGGGGCTCTTTGTCGGAAGCTGCGGCTGGGACGGGCCAGATTTCTCGAGCAAAGGGTCAGGTGCTAATTGCATCCCGTTTCTCAGGATGGAGAAATGGTCTGTGATATAGAGGGGGGCAGGGCTGATGCAACAGTGCAGCATTATTGGATCCTGTAACAGATTCTACCTTGTCCTGAGCCCCTATTTATCGAGGATGATGATCTCCCAGATCCCTGGGTGATTACTGTGCCTTTTTATGCAGCAGATAGCCTTCCCTATGGCGATCGACAGTTCATTAGGCATCTTCAGCGGCATGTCTTGATCCAGAGATGGATTTCTGTGCATGGGTCTGTCACGCAGAATGTTGCTACATGAGGACTGAAGAAATAAGTTGCATCCAACAACAAGGAAACACACACTTTGCCTCCACAGGACTCTCACATTAAGCAGCAGTGGCATTACATAAGCTCTGCTGGATCAGGCCAAGACCCATCTAGTCCAGCTTCCTGCATCTCACAGTGGCCCACCAGGTGCCTCAGGGAGCTCACAAGACCACAAGAAACCTGCATCCTGTTGCCACTTCCTTGTACCTGGCATTCTGAGGCAGCCTACTACTAATGTAAGGCCTATAGCCCACGATGGACTTTTCCTCCAGAAATCTGTCCAATCCCCTTTTAAAGGCACCTCGGACTTGCCACCTCCTGTGGCAAGGAGTTCCACAGATTAATTACCTGCTGGGTAAAAAAGTATTTCCTTTTATCTGTTCTCACTCTCCCAACACTCAATTTCAGTGGATGTCCCCTGGTTCTGGTGTTGTGAGAGAGGGAAAAGAACCTCCCGCTATACACTCTAGCCACCCCAGGCAGAATTTTCTATGTCAATTCCCAGAGGGGGGCAAAGCATTATGATTTTCAGGTGCCTGAATGCCTATGCATTTTTAGTATCTGTTACTTCTTCATTAGTTGCTGGGGTTACCTCGGGAAAGAAAGCAGAAAATAAACAAAAAGTTAAAAAGTAAAATTAAGCACAGTAGAAGATAAAGCACCCCAGGATTAAACACAGTAACAACTATCAAAGCTGTTCATCAGGAAGATATTTCCACCATATCTCTGCCAATATAGTGTCATAAAATAAATTGTCAAAATCCCTGTTCATCTGTGATGTGCATGTCCCCAAACAATGAGAAATGTTGCTCCATCATATACTCTGGAGTAAGAACCTGAGAGGCTGATTTTGGCCACGTCATCTCTAATAGCAGAACCTACTCTAGTGTTGTTTGCATACCTATTATGGTTGCTAGGAGGAAAGCACCAGTTCTTCTATTTGAAGAATTGTTCAACGTCCATGCCACAGTCCAGCTCACCATGAAAATCCTTGAAAAGAATGCAGCCTCTGTCTTCAGGTACTTCAGGCTAGTATTTTTCTGACTATACTTCTTGGTTGGCACATTAAACAAGCAGAAATGTGATCCCCACCTGCAGCCGTTCAGATAAGGAACAGTTCTTGTTTAACAGGTGTGCTCCCTGAGGCTTCTGGTGGACCACTGCGAGATGCAGGAAGCTGGACTAGATGAGCCTTTGGCCTGATCCTGCGGGGCTCTTCTTAGGTTCTTAAGTTGTTCCTCAACAAAGGAGCTGTCCAGATTTGTATCCATCGTCTCTGCAGAAACGATTGTACCAACAGCTTGGTTTGAAGTAAACTTGCCTGGCAATAACTTGACTAGTTGCCATAGTTGGGTTACCAAACTCTCTGAGGAAATCCTTCCTCCTTTTTTGCCTGAACGGAACGTGGAATGAGCCTTTCCCGTTCGTAGTGATAGGAGGAAGGTTTCTCTGCGACTGATTTAGTGCCGAATCCAACATCACTCCCCAGACAGAGACCCAGCAGTGCCACTGTGGTTCCCACTGAATCCGGGGGGGGGGGCGGGAATAGGGAGTATGTAACCCCTTGCACTGGGCGAGCCTCATGGGCCTGCCATCTCTGCTCAGACCTATGCCAGCTCTGTGGCTGGCACAAGACTGCCTGTGCCCAGGTCAGGTATCCAGGAGAGGGGTTAGGATGTCCGCATGCACTACTGCCCCCTTCCCAGCCCCGATCTGCCCTCCTCCCTGCCCTGCCGCCACCTGTTCTGCCCCCTCCAGCCCCCTGCACTGTTGTCCTGGCACTGATAGGCTTCGCCAGTCTGGTGGGGCCGGGACCCAGCCCCTGGCTGCTTTCAGGGGCAGCAGGGCAGCACCAAATGGCTCGTTGCCTTTTGCAGCAGCCGTGAAGGGCCTCAGGCCGGCCGTCAGAATGAATGTTCCGGCGGTGCAGGGCCTGATGAGCAGAGGCGGCTCGTATGGGGTGCGTGGGGTGGCATGAGCCATGGGCGCCATCTTGGGGTCACCTTGGGGGGCGCCGTTGGCATGGTGCGCCCCGCCCCCTGCAACATGGCGCCCGCTGTGCCTGCCACTGCCCAGGTCTACCTTAAGGGCTCCATCACCACCGGTCCACCTTAAGTTGTGGACGAGAGGCGTGGTATGGGCGTGGTGTGGGCGGTCCCTTAGGTCTGACTCTTCCAGGCAGCATGGCGCCAGCAGTTACTATTGCCAAGCAGCCACCACACGACGTGGACCGGGTTGAGTGGAGCAGCACGGCAGTGGCAGGCGAGGCACGGATCGGGCAGCGGCGCGGGGCGTGGAGCCAAGTGAGCGGGCGACTTAGACCAAGAGGTGAGTGCCTTGTGCCTGGCGCCTGCCCGCCCGCAGCCTTACCTGCAGCCTCCCCCCCCCCCACGCGGTCTTTTTCCGGCTCTGTGCGAGGACCAGGGCGGGGGGGGGGGGGTCCCAGGCGCAGGCGGACCGGGGCACGTGAAGCTGGGACAGGAGCTCCTGCAGTGGGAAATGCGGTGGGGGGGGGGGCTGAATCCGAGCTTCATAAGGGGCGTCTTCCCTCCTTGCAGCCGGGCAGTCATATAGAGAATAATACACTCCGGAGAAAACATACCTTGGAAGACAAGCATGCTCTGGGACTCTAAGGGTAGATTATTATTATTATTATTATTTTAATTCAGTGTTTATCTTGCCTCTTGGGCTAAGCTTAGACCCTACGTTGAAGGCAGGATGCACTGGAACCTATCCATATCCTTATCATAGCCTTCCACAAATGAGCCCCTTCCCTTCTTCTGCGGCTATGGTTTGGATTTGAAATGATAATATACCGGTGTTCTGCTTGCGCTACTCAACAACTTCTGGATTGTGCCAGCTGATATGTGGGGAGCCAGTGGGTGTGTGGGTGTGTGGTTGATTCCGCTTTGCAACTGTGGGCATTTGCTTTGCAACTGATAGCATTTATGCCCTTTTCACATGCATGATTTTATGAGACCATGAAATGGCCATGCTGTTGTGCAATCGTTGTAGCCCACAAACTCTTTTTCTGCCCATCTGCTGTGAAATGTTCCTGCATTGTATGGGGCATATTCTAGGTCACTCACATCCTAGTTTTATTGCCTACCATTAACAATTATGTAGCATGTGCTGCATTGGAGGGGGGGATCAGGAGGCCTGCCAGAGGTAAGTAAAAAAATTTCTACTTACCTCTAGGTATGCATTCTGCTGGTTTATGGATCTCCTCAGACCTATGCCAGCTATATAGCTGCTATATGCCTGAGAGCACAATCCTAACCTGGAGTTAGGCCAGCAAAGTTTGGCTGACACAAGGGACACTGTAAAGAATGTATGGATCACTCTTGGAGTCACAGTAGCCAGCACACAGACATGCACCATCCCCCCCTGACTCCAAGAGTGGTCCAAATGAGACTTATTTTGTATTCCTGTTCACTTGTACTTGGGCAGTTTTGCTAGGTTTAATTCAATTACCTCATTTTTTTTCAATACATAAAGTCTGTCTTACATGCTGGATATAGACATCATCACCAGGCAAAATATTTGCAAGATATGAAAGGCACCCCTTATTATTAATAGGCGAGAGCTCTTGAATTTAAAGTCTCAGAGCCAGCAGGTGGATGTGCCTGGAAAACGCATACTCTCAGGGCCTGATCCTAGTGGGTACCACCCACGCTGCTGTTGTAAAAATGCCCTAAGGCACCTCCAGTGCCCTCGGTAAACGCTTACTGCTGGCAGTGGCCTAGCACCAGTCCCGCGTGCCCAAGGGTGATAATGTGACACCAGTGAGCAGTAGTGTACCAGCTGCGGGCATTGTGCCAATTCTGGGTGGTGTGGGAGGGCATAACCGGGTGGAGAAAAGGGCAGAGCAGGGGTGAGACCTTTGCCACTGGATGCTGACCTTGGTGTGAGGCCGCACAGCCCCACACGGAGGCCCCCGCCCAGCGGTGTCGTCTAAATGATTTAAGAACAGGTCCTCACTTTTGATTGGCACGTGTCGGGACCCGCCCACCGGAAGTGACGTCATAAGCCAGAAGTGATGTCGTGGCAGGAAGGGACATGAAAAAAGCCCTTTTTGAGGCCTCAGACGATTTTAAACTGACCCAACAGTTGCAACAGTATTCCACAGCACCCCCAGAACATGTGAAGGAGGCCTGGCATCATGTTAAAACCCCAGAGCAGCTCATTTTTCAGTGGCAAGGAAAGGAAAGGCTCCGCTCGCTGCCTGCCTGCCTGCCTGGCTCTGAGAACGTGCAGGCAACTCAAACATGCAGGAAATTCGAAGGTTGCAGAGGGCGGAGTCGACGAGTGGGCGGGCGAGTGGGCGGGGCCAGCTGTAATCCTAGAAACCGGTACTCGCGTACCCTCGCGTACCCCCTGCATGACATCACTGCCCTCACCTCTGCATTAGCAAAATTGTCAGCACAGAGGCGGGGAGACTCATTGTCCGCCCTACACCCTTACAGCAGGGGGAGGGGGTGACCACCCCCTTCCTCCGAGCTGCCTGCAGCAGCTGCCTGGCTACCACTGAACGCAGCAGAAGTGGCAGTTGGGACTGGACTGCTAAAATGTGTTTCCCACTGGAAGCTCTTTTTGTTGTTGCTACATTTGACCAATCACAGAGGGATGACCCCAGTCAGAACCAGGAGAAGTTCACTTTTCCTTCCAAACTTACAGAGAAGGCATTCACCAGTCACTATCTCTCAGCCTCACCTACTTTCACAGGGTTTCATGCCATTTCTTTGCCACCTGTACAAAACGCACACACATCACATTGCTGCTTGGAATGCTTGTACAGTCAGGCTGATTCCAGTGATGTCATGCAGGGGGTACGCGGGGGTACGCGAGTACCGGTTTCTAGGATTATGGCTGGCCCCGCCCATTCCCCCGCCTACTCGTCGACTCCGCCCCCTGTAACATTTGAATTTCCTGCATGTTTGAGTTGCCTGCACGTTCTCAGAGCCAGGCAGGCAGGCAGGCAGTGAGCGGAGCCTTGCCTTGCCTTGCCACTGAAAAATGAGCTGCTCTGGGGTTTTGGAACTGTTGGGTCACTTTAACATGAGGCCAGACCTCCTTAACATGTTCTGGGAGTGCTGTGGAATACTGTTGCAACTGTTGGGTCAGTTCAAAATTGTTTGAGGCCTCAAAAAGGGCTTTTTTCATGTCCCTTCCTGCCACGACATCACTTCCGGCTTATGACGTCACTTCCGGTGGGCGGGTCCCGACATGTGCCAATCAAAAGTGAGTACCTGTTCTTAAATCATTTAGATGACACCACTGGCTGATTCTGCAGCCAACTAAAGTTGGGGCTGCCTATTAAAATCAGTAAAATGATCCTCCAACTACACCCAAAGATTTCTTATTTCCTGATCCAGAAAAAATGACCACAGATCTTTGATCATTGGGGTCAGGCCTCTGAAATAAGAACTTGCTTTCCTTTCACCTGCTGTCATGCTAAATATCATACCCAGCATTTTCTAACAAGTTACACCTCTGTCAGCACAGTTCTTTCATCATCGGGCTTAGACCTAGTTTTCCTTTGGGTCTCCTAATATTGTTTGCTTTTCTCGTTATATCTTGGAAATCAGCAGAATGAAATGTTTGCCCTGTTTTAAATTTATGCTTTTGGGAGAGCTGGCGTTTCCCCCCACAGACTTGCTGTGGAGAGCTCCCATTTTGATCAAAGCGGCATCACCGGGGGGAAAGTGGGGTTTAACCCTCCCCCAGCTCACATGCTGTTTTCCTGATTGAAATTCCTCCCTTTGAGCATTTATTAGCCCCTTAGGGAGAAAAATTGGCATTGTTTCTGAAAACCAAAAACTACTACGAGGCACTTCGATATACTGCTTTTTCCTTTGCAACATTCCAGCTATGACATCACTTCTGGTGGGTCCCGACACAAGTGCCAATCTAAAAAGTGAGTCCTGGTCTCAAAGCTTTGACTGTTAGCAAGTTTTAATGGGGGCGGGACGCAATTTCATTGCTTGCCATGGGCTCCATTTTGCCTAGATCCACCCCTGCTGATAAGGACTGGGCCCTTGATGGCACTGTTGGTCTTCTCAGCTGCTCAGTCTCTGACCTACCAATCAGAGTTCTGACCCTGTCAACCACATTGTTCTGCCTTCACTTTTGACCAGAAGGAGATAAATGTTTGCGCGTCTTTTTTTCTGGTTTGTTTTTCCAAGTTTGTCAACAACAGGTAATTATTCACATAACTAAGAGCGCAATCCTGACCTGGAGTTAGGCCGGCACAGTTAGGCCAGCAAAGTTTAGCAGGCACAAGGGCCACCGTAAAGTGCGTTTGGACCACTCTCGGTGTCAGGGGGGATGGCGCATGACTGTGTTCCGGCCTCTCTGACTCCGAGAGCAGTCCAAACATACTTTACGGTGGCCCTTGTGCCGGCCAAACTTTGCTAACCAAACTCCAGGTTAGGATGGCACCCTAAGTCTCTCAAAGCTTTTCATTAAGGTTGCTTCATCATTATTTTTTTTGCATTCTAAAATCCACGGAGGTCAGTGAAGTGGATTGCAAGTCTGGTATGACCCAGAAGCAGCACCCAATGGCCCCCAGTAAGGCTTTTTTTTTTTTTTTTTGAAGAATTTACACCCCGCCTTTCCCCTGCCGAAGCAAATGCCCAAGGCAGCTTACATGGGCAGGCTAGTCTAAACCACCATTTTTTAACGGGGCTTTTTATTTACAAAAATACAGTGTTCTGCGATTCACTGAATCCTCAGTGCCAGATGCAGCCTTCACAGTGTGGTTCTCTCCTCTGGCCGTGTGACATCGAGCTTCAGCGGGTGATCGTAAGTCCAGCCTGGTCAGGTCCTCAAGGTTGGACTCCATTCTTTTGCTGGCCGGCCTCCTCACCACATTCCCGCACTGGCTAATCAGCTCCACAGCGCCTCTGTTCTGCCACAACAGGTCCTGCAGGTTGTCACAGCCTGGCATTCTGTCTCCCATCCAAAAACGTATCCTCCTGCTTAGCTTCAGGCAGTATCAGCAGCTCAAACCCCAGTCCACACCTCCTGCTTTGTGATGCTACAGGGAGCATCAGGTCATGATTCAGAGCAGATCTGGGTGCAACCCACAGTCTGAGAAACGCCGCTCTATCGGAAAAAGTCCCAAACGTTATACAAAATATACAAATCCCACACGCAGGCCAGTGTTATTGTTTCCATTTGCCTGGGTGCTCAGCGAGTGATCCAGCACCATGACAGACAGACAGACAGACAGACAGACGGATGGGTGAGTTCTGGTCAAGTGCTGGATGACAGTTTCCTGGTGTCCCTTGCATGTCTTGCTATCAGCAGAGAAAGGTAGAAGGCAGCTTTTTGCCCACGCGATTTGTTCGGGACTCTTTAAGCGCCTGGGCCCGGTCAGTCCTGCCTGGGAAGCGTCAGGTGTAAAGGGATTAAACGAAGTGGGAGCCGTCTGTTGCTCTGATGGACAAGCTGGACAAGCTGGGCTGGAGAGCCGCGTTGCAGGGCAGCGTGGAGGCCCGATGCTCGCTGCTGGTGCCTGAGCCCTGCTGAGCGGGGGCGTGGGGCGTGGGGCGTGGGGGGGGCGTCACAGTGCGCAGCAGAGCACCAGCCAGCAGCTCTCAGTTCCAGGGCTGGCCTGAGGGCACTTTGGCCACGTTTGGCCCTGTGTCTGGAGGGCCCCGCACTGGGGGGGGGCAAGTGGGGCACCCCCAGCTGCAGCCGGCACCTTGTCCTGGCGCTGAGGCTCTGGCGTGGAACTGTCCGTGCCGAGGTGAGTGGAGTATTTCCCCTGGACGGCCCTCCCATGGGTCGGATGGACTTGGAGTCAGCCCCCGCCCGCCCGCCCGGAAACAGGGGGTGGGGACGTTGCTGCCGGGGGCCTTGTCACTGTTGCTCATGCTGGGGAGCAGGGAGGCCTGCGAGGGGCTGGGGCCAGTGGTGTCATCTAAATGATTTAAGAACAGGTACTCACTTTTGATTGGCATGTGTTGTGACCCGCCCACTGTAAGTGACGTCATAAGCCGGAAGTGATGTCATGGCAGGAAGGGACATAAAAAAGCCCTTTTTGAGGCCTCAGACAATTTTAAACTGACCCAACAGTTGCAACAGTATTCCACAGCACCCCCAGAACACGTTAAGGAGGCCTGGCATCATGTTAAAGTGACCCAACAGTTCCAAAACCCCAGAGCAGCTCATTTTTCAGTGGCAAGGCAAGGCAAGGCTCCGCTCACTGCCTGCCTGCCTGCCTGGCTCTGAGAATGTGCAGGAAATTCAAACATTGCAGGGGGCGGAGTCGACAGGTGGGTGGGCGAATGGGTGGGGCCAGCCATAATCCTAGAAACCGATACTCGCATACCCCCGTGTACCCCCTGCATGATAACACTGGCTGGGGCCCTTCAAAGACCGTTTGCCTTTGCTCCTAAGGCCCGCCCTGCTCACCTCCAACCAGGTTCCCTGCTCACCCAGAGGGGCTTGCTGCCCCTGCCTGAGACCTCTCCTGTGCTGAGGAAACAGTCCCTCACCCAGCTCCCCGTCTCGCTGCCCAGGTGGGGGCTGACGGTTTGCAGTCACAGGTGGACCTTCCAATGTTCTGCTTCAAAGTGATGACTGTCAACCTGCCTCCCTCGTTAGCTCTTATTCCCGATTATTTGCTTCGTATTTGGGAGCCAAAACTCCTCGGTGGTAGGGCAATTCCTTAATTAAAGCCAAACAAAGAGATCACTTACGATTTATTAAGGGGGAAAAAACCACAATGACTGTTCTAAACAATGTTGGAATCGTGAGCGGTTCAAGTTTCCCGAACCACTCATATTTCCTGCTGATGTGAGGGCTGTTCAGGAAGGCACTTCACTTTTTGGTTTATTTATTAAAATCCTGCACTTGGCTATAAGAAATTAGCCTCCTAGAGACGAATCACTCCCTTCGCAGAGGAACTTGCCGTGAAGCCGGCGTGCCCGAGTCAGACAACAAAATAAGGCCAATCAACCTCTCTCGCTGCCTGCCTGTCTGGGGAAAGCATTTGGGGCGCTGAGAGACTGTTTAAGGAGGAAACACTGAGGATGGTTCTCACTGAAGGGTTTTTATCAAGTGTCTGCTAACTGACATAATTTCATAGGTTATTGAGTAGCTATACGAATGTGAACAAAAGATACCGCAAAAACTGGATGCTCCTTTAATCTGTGTACACAGGTAACTAGATGAGAGAGAGAGAGAGAGAGAGAGAGAGAGAGAGAGAGAGAGAGAGAGAGAGAGAGAGTTGACTGTAGTCATTTGAGAAATGCAGGTCTTCAGACCTACACAATTCTTGCTATGTGATCAGAACTATCCCTTTTTCCATTTTCAGGCATCAAAGCACACACTTGGACATGGGATAAGTGACGACCCTTTTCTTCCCCTTCTTTCTCACCGTCTCCTCCTCCTCTTCCTCCCACAAGCACTGAGCCGTTCGTACAGATTCAGCCATGAGTCAAAAGGAGGGAGGGGGTTGGCAATTTGTATCCAGTGTTCTGAGTCCATCCGATTCAGCGAGGGGGCTGTGTACACCGCCAAGAGAGGGGAGGGGAGGGGAGGGGAGGGGAGGGGGTGGCCAGGGACGGGGCCTTCTCGCTGTTGGCTCCTTGTTGGTGGAATTCCCTCCCCTTGGAAGGGCTCCCTCCCCGGAGACCTTCCAGCAGGGCCTGAAGTCCTCCTTATTTCGGAAGGTGCTTGAGTGAGGCAGGGGGCTGGCATTTTTTTTTATTATTGTTGGGTGGTCTCAGTAGTTCCGTTTAATGTTCTTACTTTGATTTATACTTAATGTTTTTAGTATTGTTTATCATCTTAATATTGTTCTACTGAAGTGCGCAAGCTGCCTTGAACCCCTTCCAGTGAGGAAAAAGGCAGGTAATGACTTGTTTAAAATAGATAAATAAGTAAATAAATAAATAAATAAATAAATAATGGGGAAGTCAACACCCCTCACTGCAGACCTTACGCTCATGTGATACCAGCCATGTTGGGCTGCCTAGGCTCATGAATAAGTTTTAATTTTATTTAAATGGAGTTAAGTCCTTCCACTGAGTTCACGGTGCAGGAACTGCATTTGTATGATAAGTGATCCGGAGTGCAATTGCGTTTCACGGCCTTATTAGCCCTTTTCTGACGGTGCTGTTTCCCTCTGCACTGTCAGGGGCCCTGAGAAGCGGGGGGGGGGCTTGGGCTGCCTGCTGCTGAGGCCCTCGCTTGTCTAGGCTCACCCTGGGCCACACACCCCCGGCTGGTCGCCCCCTCCCCTCCCCCTCCCCCGAGCCTCAGGGGCAAGGCTGGGACCTGACGGTGCTTTGCTCGGCCTCAGGACCTCCCCCGGCCTTCAGGGCTCTGGAGCCTCTTCCCATTAGCCTCCCGCCCTCAGCCAGCCCCTGCCCATCCCTGGCCCGCTCCTTCGGTTCCCTGGACTGGCTCCTCCCCCTTCCTGGCTCCGCCCTCTGGGCCCTCCGCCTCCCCTCCCAGCGGTCAGGAGGCCCCTGCAGGAGCTGGCCCCACGTGGGCTCCCCCAGCTGACAGCCAGCGCTCGGCCCCGCCGAAGCCTGCCCAGCCCCTGCCTCTGGAGTCAGACTCGCCCGGCAGGTGCCCCCCCCCGAGGCAGGCAGGCCTGGCCCTGGCCCCGGACACGCTGCATTTCTGTAGCAAGAGATTTGTTGCAGGATGTGTACGCCCCCCCCATCGCCGCTCTGGCTGCGGCGGCTGCTGCTCTGGACCACCTGAGGAGTTCTGCATCGCCTTCGCAGACAACCCCCTTCTCTAGCGTATCCCAGTAGCCTGGCTGAGGGGTTGGCCTGGCAGGGCCCCCCTTGTGTGGATGTGGACCTGGGCTCCCGTCTACGGTGCCGTCTCTGTTGGCACCCAGCACGTCTGTCACAAGCAGGGGGACAAAGGGACAGAAGAGACAATGTTGGCAGGCGCAGCTGTTCAAACCCCTCCACATTGAGTTGCACCTGCCCGAATTCCCTCTGCTACACAGCAGTCAATGGCTTAAGCACTCTGCCCTACCAAGTTCCTGGTCACACCACACTGGCTGTCAAGGCCCATAACCGCAGAAGCGGCACCGATCAGCTCCACTCCTGGAAAAAAGGGTGCGGAATCGTCTCCAGCTGCCCGTTGCTTCGGGACACCCATCCCGCATTCCGTTACCTTAGTGCAGCTGCAAGGGGCCTATGGAGCAGAGCGTTCTGCTGTCGACGGCTGGGCTCCCAAGTGGGGCTTCTCCAGGGAGGTGTGCGCCACTGGACATGGGTGCAGCCATGCTCTTCCCTTTGCCTAGCAGCAGCCGTGCAGCTGACAGCGGGAGCGCATCGTTCGCCAGGTGAGGACGTCCCAGCGCCAGACCTGGCACCTGAAGGCCTGGAGCCGAAGGGAGGACTTTGAGCCTCGGCCTCTGGAAAGCTGAGAGCGCCATCCGGTGGGCCTTAGGGCACTGCACCCTTGCCCCAGGGGAGGCTCCAGCCTCCCCATAGGCTTCCTCAGATCTGGGCCTGCTAAATACCTACTGGCCACATCCCATCTCCGCCCCGCCTCAGGCCGGCGTGCCCACGCCCTGCCCAGAACCGCCCTCCCACCAGCCCTGGAGCACTGGCACTGATGCGGGGGGGGCAGTTGGTGCCCCTGCATCAGCACGAGCGATGTTGGGCCGACACCAGCATGTAGCGTCGGCCCAACCGAGGGCATTGGATGGCGCCCCGGTTTGGCGCAGTGGAGTTCCTTGTACTTCCTTAGTTTCCAACCTGCCTTTCTTAGGGAAGGTGACTGAGCAGGCGGTAGCATCCCACCTCCAAGGGTTCCTAGAGGAGATAGATCTTCTTGACCCCTTTCAATCCGGCCTCAGACCAGGCTTTGGGACAGCGACAGCTTTGGTCGCCCTCATGGATGACCTTCACCGCGGACTAGAGAAGGGCAAGGCATCCCTACTGGTCCTGCCAGACCTCTCAGCAGCCTTTGATACTATTGACCATACTATTCTTCTAGACCGGCTGGCCAACCTGGGGGTAAACGGCACTGCTCTAAAATGGTTCCGCTCCTTCCTGGGTAACAGGACCCAAATGGGGGTGCTGGGGGACACCTGCTCGGCACTTCGGCCTTTACAATATGGAGGGCCTCAGGCTTCTATTCTATCCCCTGTGCTCCTCAATATATACACGAAACCACTGGGGGGGGGATCATCTGGGGGTTTGGAGTGGGGTGTCACCAACATGCTGATGACACTCCACTCTCTCTCTCTCCCATCCCAAAGTGAAGAGGCTGTGAAGGTCCTGGGACGCTGCCTGCAGGCAGTTGGGGGATGGATGAAAGCCAATAGGTTAAGACAGAATCCAGAACAGACAGAAGTCCTCCTGGTCAGGAAACCCTCCATGCAGACACAAAGTCTTTCACCCACTCCGAATGGAGTAACACTCCCCCTGCAAGACCAGGTGCGCAGTCTGGGAGTGCTCCTGGACTCTCAGCTGTCTCTGGAGAACCAGGTAGCAGCTGTGGCTAGGAGTGCATTTGCCCAGCTTCGTTTCGTGCGCCAACTTCGACCATACTTGCACCGTTCGGACTTGGCCAGTGTTCCATGCGTTAGCGATTTCAAGGCTGGACTACAGTAATCTGCTGTATGTAGCGAAAACTTCTCTAGAGAACAGTTCGGAAGCTAGAGTTAGTACAAAATGCAGCAGCCCGGGGGGGGGGGTACAGGGGCAATACGGTTTGGCTCAGCAGGACCCCTCCTTCAGCAGCTGCAGTGGCTGCCCACTCACTCCCAATCCCAACTGACCCTTAAGGCCCCATCTCAGGCTCAGCCTACCTAAAGGACCGCCTCCTCCCATGCATAGCAGTTCACCCTCTTAGATCATCTACAGGGGCTCTCCTTCAAGCCCCCCCCCCCGTCCCAAGTGAAAGGGGTGGCAGCTCAGGGACAAGCCTTCTCTGTAGCGGCTCCACAATTATGGAATTCCCTCCCAGAAGAACTGAGAACTACACACTCCCTCGTGGCCTTTCGGAGAGGGCTCAAATCATACCTATTTCGTCTGGCCTATTTTGTCTGACCGTGTGGCTGTCTGCCCTCTGGTATATTGTCAGTTTCACTCCCCTGGTCAGTTGTTTGTCCCACCCTCCAAATCGTCCTGATATCGAGAACTGGGTCTAGCTTTCACTCCAGTTCACTCTCGGTGTTCCTGTTAATGTTTAATTTGTCGTTGTTTTAATGTGTCTTACTTTTTTATTTATTTATTTAATTTTTATCCCGCCTTTCTGCCCCATGGGCACACAACATTAAAACCATCCAAAAAACACAAGTATAACAATTAAAACAGTGTTAAAAACAATATTAAAACAGTTAAAAATTTAAAATAAGCAAGGCCTGTGGATCCTTTAAAATGTAAGATGAAGAATGTAAACATTGGTTACTTATGGTTACATTGTATTTTGTTTGTTCTCTGTAAGCCACTTTGGGCATCTGCTTCGGCATAGGAAAGGCGGGGTATAAATTCTTCAAATAAATAAATATTTGCTGCAGATAGGCCGCCACAACCCACTTTCTTCTTCTCTTGCAAAAAACCATCCTGCTTGCACGTGTCTCAGTTGTATTCATGAAGGATCCCCTTACAGAACTTCTGTGAGTTGCCCCACACAGGGAGACCCACTGATGCGTTAGTCATCCTGTTAAACCTACTATCAAACACAACAATATCATGGTTATTGCAAGAATTATTTATTTTTCCATTTTTCCATTTATTTCACAAACCTGCATGAATTCTATCAAAGAATCACCTTTCACTCAACGGTCTTTGGACAGAACAATATTCAAAGAGACGGCCTTTTGACCCACAGACATTCCAAATAAAACGAACAGATATATTTTAAAACAGAACAGGGTATTATTTCCTTTCGTGAACAGTTCCGCAGATTCTCCTTTCCAAACGAAGGGAAGAGACATTCACAACACGAGGTCCAAAGAATTCTTCACTTTGAAGAGACAAAGGCTCCGCCAAGCCAGGTTCTCAGCGGGAGTCAGGTGGGCTCGTGGGCTTTGTTTCCTGGATAAACAGGACTGGCCTGAAAGCGCCGAGCGCATGAAAGCGGATGAGATCCCCGCACTGGGCTCAAAGGAGCTGACGGCCCACCTTGGGCCTCCCCTCATTTGTCTTTCTCAGCAATGTTTGCCGAAGCGCCTTGATCTTCTCCTCCAGCTCAGCCAAAGAACAGTTCTATCGTTTGAAGAAAGAAAAAAAGAAAAAGGAAGACGCCAGAGTTTAATGTTTTGGATTTGTTGTGTCGGCTACAAATATCTTTACAGAATACCTTTGGTGGGGTAATTATAGGCAGACACCTTCCAATGTTTTAGGGCTAGAAGACTATTTTATACAGCAAAGAAGGGAGGAAAAAATAGTGACCATCCATTTCTATGACATAATCCACCAAGCAAAGTAGTTTTACTGTGAATGGAAGGGCGCAATCCTAAACTGAGTTGGGCCAGCATAAGCTAAGCCGGCAAAGTTTGGCCAGCACAAGGGCTACCGTACAGTATGTTTGGACCATTCTCGAAGTCAGAGAGGCCAGTGCACAGATGTGCACCATCCTCCCTGACTACGAGAGTGGTCCAAACACGCTTTATAGTGGCCTTTGTGCTGGCCAAACTTTGCTGGTTTAGCCTAACTCCAGGTTAGGATTGCGCTCGAAATCTCATACCAACAACTTCCGGTTCTAGCTGTTTCTTCCCTTGTTTTCTCCATGTAGCCGGGATCTTGCCATGCCTTCTTTTCAACTTCATGTACTGCGAATCTGCTCCTTCCCACCCCACATAGATGACTGGCACTTTCATTTGCTTCCTTGTTGTTCCTGCACAGACTACTGTGACTCGCTTCTTGTTGGTCTTCCTGTGTCTACTCTTAAACCGCTTCTTTCTACCCTAAATGCTACTTACTGCTTGTCTGATAGTCTCCTCTTGGCATTTTGACCACGTGTTTTGTCTCACACTTCTTACTGCATTCCCTTCATAGCTGTTTCCTCTTCCTCATCAGCAGAGCATCCTCAGAGCTTGCAGTCTGCAGGTAGCAATCTTCTTGTCCAACCTAAGATTACCTCCCCCAGCTGCTCCCCTTTTTCTATGCAGCTGCCCAACATGGAAATGACTTTCCACCTACAAATTCTCTTCTTTAGCTTCTATCCTCAAGGGTTTCCTTAATGCAGACTTCTGCTCTCCAGCATATCTCAATTGACCTCGCCCCCTTTTTTCCTCCTCAATCCCTTTTTTGGATGAGAAGCCTACAGGCAGGCTTCTTAAGGGGAAAATAAATCTATATAGTGGTTAAAATTAAGAAGTATCCCTTATTGCTAAACGACAATGCTGAAGAACAGAAAATTTGGAGGATATGAAAGTTTACAAAGTGCAGCCCTCCACCGGGACAACTCGAATATTTGGGCAATACAGGTGTCCCCTGGTAGACACAAAGCTCCCGTTCCGCTCCCACCTGTGGATACAGAAATTGTGGATATGGAGATCCCTAAAGACTAAGATCATGGCAACCACTCCCATCACTTCCTGGCAAATAGGAGGGGAAGAAATGGAAGCAGTGACAGACTTTATTTTCCTGGGCTCCAAGATCACCGCAGATGGTGACTGCAGCCATGAAATTAAAAGACGTTTACTTCTTGGGAGGAAAGCTGTGGCGAACCTAGACAACTTCATAAAAAGCCGAGACATCACCCTGCCAACAAAGGTTCGCATAGTCAAAGCGATGGTTTTCCCAGTAGCCATGTATGGCTGTGAGAGCTGGACCATAAGAAAGGCAGAGCGTCGAAGAATCGATGCTTTTGAATTATGGTGTTGGAGAAGACTCTTGAGAGTCCCCTGGACTGCAAAGAGATCCAATCGGTCAATTCTCCAGGAAGTCAAGCCTGATTGCTCCCTGGAAGGACAAATGCTGAAGCTGAAGCTCCAATACTTTGGCCACCTGATGAGAAGAGAGGACTCTTTAGAAAAGACCCTCATGCTGGGAAAGATTGAAGGCAAAAGGAGAAGGGGGCGACAGAGGATGAGATGGTTAGATAGTGTCACAGAAGCAATGAATATGAAATTGGGCGAACTCAGGAAGCTAGTGGAGGACAGGGAGGCCTGGCGTGCTGTGGTCCATGGGGTCGCGAAGAGTCGGACACGACTTAGCGACTGAACAACAACAACAACAACAACCATTACTTTACACCCCCTGCACACATTACTTTGGGCTTTTGTCCTGGTAGCAGAAAATGCTTCCACTGCTACTAAAGAAGATTTAGTTGAGAGGGTTAATGCTTCCGTTTGCCTGAACATAAGAGCTGAAGATCTGAAGGTCACCAGTTCGGGACAGCCGGAAGTCTCTGTGAGCAGCAGACCTCGTTAATTGCGGCTGATTAACAGCTGAGCTTCGGCTGCCTTGTGTGAGGGGGAGTTGTGCCGAAGTTCAGCCGCTTCTCTGGTGGGAGCAGGGAAGCCATTTATCAGCCAGCAAGAAGACAAACGGGTGGCCAGAAAGAAGGACTAAATCCAGAAAGATTCATCTGTATGTGTGTAGTTCTTGAAAGATAGAACATTTCTGTATAAATTGTAAAAACCTTCGGGTTTCTGAATAAAGTCTGCCCATGTAAACCGCCTTGAGTTATAGTCATTAGAGAAATCTGGTGACCTAAGAAAGGCGGTATATAAATCCAAGTATTATTATTGTTATTGTTATTATTATTATTATAGAAAAGTGGAGGTAATGGGCACGGGGGGTGGGGGTGGAGAATTGCAGACAAGTGAAACGGCAGATAGAGGAGATGCCTGTACAATGGCACGGCAAATGATTACTTCTCCATGGTCAGAGTCCACACGGCCATGTGGGTCACACGGATGCTGTGGGGCTGCTGGGCTGTGTGCAAAGCACCCCAACCTCATTGGCCTCCAGAAGGTGCACTGAGACTGCTTCCCATGCAATCGGATTCTGAGAAACTGATGCAAACACTGTCCCAGCTCCCTGGAGCCTGGCATATTTTGTCCCTGGCGTGTTTTAGCTGTGACGTCATTGCTGAGGAAACATGCAAATCACGGCCATCTTTAGGCTGTAGCAGCAAGGCTACTTTGATAGTATTCAATACTTCTTACAGATATGCCAGGATAAGAGAGACAGCAGGAGAACATGCATGTGGTTAAGGGCGCAATCCTAACCTGGAGTTAAGCCAGCCCAGTTTGGCCAGCATAAGGGACACTGTAAAGTATGTTTGGACCACTCATGGAGTCGTGTGCCGCCATCCCCCCCTGACCCAGAGAGTGGTTCAAACGCACTTTACGGTGGTCCTGGTGCCAGCCAAACTGTGCTGGCCTAACTCCAGGTTAGGATTGCACCCTAAGTGTTTGTGTACCCCAGTATAAAGAAATTGAGGGGTGGACTCTTTAACCCCTGGGTTACACCAGAGGAGGATCAGGAAAGTGGAGAAATAGCTCTGGATTTGTAATGATGAAAACAATCAAGAGTTAACAGCACTCACTTGGTTTGGTTGAACTTTTCTTCTTTTGCCAGAGAAATTCTACAGAAAACAAACCCCAAAACAAACAAATTACCTATCACCTGTATTACTAACATACGAAGTATTACCAAGAGGAACACCCGCCTCTAAGAATGGTAGTAACCTTGGACCCATCACAAAGAGGTTCCAACTTCCTAATTTGAGGCCTCCATGGGGGGGGGGGGAGGAAGGGAAAGGGAATACTGCAGGGACAGAAACAGACTTCCAAGCTTGCATGCAGGTGGATGGGGAAAATACATGTGCATTATGCATTTTGGGCATATGGACCCCTTTCAAAAACGATAAAATTGTGCCAATCGACGGTGAAGTACAGTGTGGACTTCCATCCTTCAGCCTTCCCCACCTCCCTTGTCTACCAAACGGCTGATTGGTTTCCAAAGGATTCTGCATATGCAGCTCTAGCTGCTCTGCAGGTGCTCTTTTGGGTCAAAATGCCTGCCTAAAAAGGGGCGGGGGAGGATTCCAGCACAGGCTGCTCCCTGAATTGCTAACTTTATGCACACAGACAACTGTACAGAAAGAAGCACTGAAGTATGTCATTCCACCCGTGGTACAAATCCCAGGAACGATGAACCACATGGTGTTGTTCAAATGAGCATTTCAGCTCTTAACACACCACACGTTAATGCAAGCGGAAAAGCCAACCCACCCTCTCAATATCAAGCCCCTGGAATACTGCAGTGTGTTCTTGTTGCCCCTCCAGGCATCAGTGGCCTGACTGGCCTCAGTGAAGGAGGCAGTGCCATGCGCATCTCTACTGAGCTGAGCTGAGCTGAACTGAACTGACCAGCCTGTGTCGTCGGGATAGCTCTAAGCACACCCAAACTGCTCCTGCAGCAAGGGCATCTCTTTACTACAGTCACTCAAGGCAGGATATTCAGGATATTCCAACTAGGTACAAGAAATGTAGAGTTTCTTACTGCAGACTGAAAATATTCAGGAGACATTCCTTCCAATTCAAGGATTTTATCCTCAAGTTTTTTTATTCGCTGATAAATGTCCTTTGGGACTGGTCCACCTACATTTAGAAAAAAATGAAATGTTTGTGAACACCTGCAAGCATGATCCTAAAAAGGGGAGAGAAGAGGGGATGGCTTATACACCCCCCCCACCACCATTTACTACCTATGTAAGCCACTTTGCGAACTACTTGATGGAAAATGGTATATAAATACGTTACTACTAATTAATGATGCAGGTCTACCAGAGCCCGCTCCTCTGGGTCATTCCTTGTCATTGGATCCCTAAGAGTTGCCCTCGTTCGAGAGTCCAGGGGCTTCCGAGAGTCCAGGGGCGTGGTTGGTTTTTAACTGAAGATCCTGCCCCTTTCCGCTGATGTCATGTTGGGCCGTGTTAGTGTGCACTCACTGGTTTCAGTATTTGTGATTGACATAACTATTGTTTTGTGAACTTATATTGTTGTTACTTGCCTTGGAAAAAGAGTGGGTAAAAATCAAATAAGTACATACTGCACTGGGAATAGAAATACAGCTATCTCTGCTATACTAACCATACAAAGTCCAAAACCCAAGTCTCTCTACCTGTTTGTAACCTTAAATGAGCCTCTATGTTTTGCAGTCTCTCTTCAATAGCCTGATTCCCACAATCACGAAGGAGGGAGTTCAATTTCGAAATGGACCCATGAGCGCCTTCGTTCCGAGTCTGAGGACCGTAGGTGTTTACGACCCGAGAAACTGAAGAGGAGGAAAAGACGGAACTTTACACTCATGAAAGGAGCCAGCAAGGACAGCAGCCAAGACAGCATCATTTAGCAACAGAATATAATGCCATTAAGCAATCTCAGCCTGTACTCATATAAGCCTTGAAACTACACTACACTGCTTCTTCAGTGACGGTTCTGTGGAAGGACACAAACTACAAAGCATTAGTGGTGGCTCAACTGCTTCAACTGGCTCACTTCTGAACTGTTCAAATGCACTGTTTGACTTTACACCACCTGTGCTTTGTGCATCCTACGCTGGGAAACCCCCCCCCCCCACATGATAGGAACACATGCATTGGCATGTGTACCCCACACATGATAGGAACACATCCCTGTCAAGTGTACTACAGTGATTCTGAACTATCCCAGTAACCCTCTTGCGTGGGGGAACCTGCACTCCATGTGGTGAAGTGGCAACTACTAACGACGAGGCATTTCTGCATTGTTTTCAAGGAACTGGCATTCCTCATCTTCACAGATGCTGCTCATACTCTGCTCAGGAGCATGGACTCTCCCACCCTGCAGGAGATCAGGGTCCACATCACAGGGGCTGCGAAGCCCCCAGCGCCCCCAAAATGTCCCCCTGCCCACGGGAGTCAGGCCCAGTCTTGGCAGCCTAGTGGGGCTGGGGGGGGGAGCCTGCTCTACCCCTCACCTCCCTGGCTCTCCCCTGGCCCCACCTTCACTCTCTTTTCCACCTGCTACCTCCTCCCCCTGCTGGGCCTTGCCCCCTCCTCCTTCCAGGGCTTCCCCTTCCTCTCCTGGGCTGCCCTTTCCACTTCCTCCTCTTTCACCTGGTTCTCCTCTTTCCACACTTCTTCTTCCTCCCCCCTCTCCTCTGCTCAGGCTTTCCTCTTCCTCCTCCTTCCCCCTGTATTCATCTCCCCCCTTCTCTTCCCCACCTTTAAGCCCACCTGCCACTTAGGTTGCCGTCAGCTATACGGCCAACAGTGCCCCCCCCCAGTTCTGGTGCATAGCAGTGACATCATCATCATTGGCCCCATATCAACTGGTTGCTTCTCACTGCTGGGTGGGGAAGTAGCTGCCCCAAGGAGTAAAACTCACAAACGCCCACCAACGGCTGGCTGGAGAGGTCATCAGATAGTTAAGGCCAGAGCGTCATGCTAAGCCAGCCACTGATGACAAGAGCAGGAGGCAGCTCTCGCCCCCAAAGGCAATTTCTACTACCTGTAACCATATAAGTAGGCAGGCAGCCTGGTCATTCACAGGGTTACTTCAAAGCAAATCCTAGTGACATTTCCCACTCAGCGTGCACAGGAATGCAGCCTGCGAACTCCATTAGTTAAAGCTATGGAGAAAAATAAGTTTCCCACACTTGTTGCTGCCGATATTTGAATAAACAACGGCAAGCATCTGTAATATAGGCAAACAAGTACTGCAGTCTTCTTAGCCTAGAAAGTGAAGTGAAGCTGCAGGTCAATGCAGACAGAAATCCTGCTGAATTCAGTGGGAATTCACTTCTCCATCAAGGTGCCCTGGATCCCAAGTCCCTCTGCCTCCGGAGTGCCAAGGACAGCCTGCGTCTCATTTTAACAACCCACGACTAAATACAAGCAACCTGAGACATGAGAAAAGGGTAGTACTTACCCTTTACGTGACTTTTGAATCCTGGGTAAGGGGTGAACACAGCATCGGTCCGAGCACAGCTGTTCTCTATGTGAGTTTTTAACAAGCGACAATTAGTGCAAGCAAATGGCCCCCAAGACA
Organism: Lerista edwardsae; assembly: GCA_029204185.1. Classification (NCBI taxonomy): domain Eukaryota; kingdom Metazoa; phylum Chordata; class Lepidosauria; order Squamata; family Scincidae; genus Lerista; species Lerista edwardsae. The sequence goes on along the minus strand of JAJKFI010032604.1, from coordinate 16,310 downwards.
CTTCAAAGGCAAAACAAAGCAGGCCAGGATGCCTAAACATGCTCAGACTGTGGCACAGACCATGCTCAGCTTCATAATGGTTCCAATAACTCCAGCCCAGATTATTAATACAGAAAGCTGCCTTAGCATCTTTGGGGGCAACCTCAGATGCCAGAACATGTAAGCAGATCCTTGATCCACTTGATTATACCTAACTAAGCAGCAACACAGTTACTCTACAATGTTATGACCTGTCATTCTCCTGTAACAACTGCAGTGCTTCAACTGGAATAAAAAAGGAACTGAAATTCTTTTGTTTCAAATTAGGCCAGACTCAGTTACATTTGCTGAAAAGAATTCGGTAAATATGACTTCAGTATTGAAACAATTAACACTTGGCCTCAAATATACATGCACCACACATGAGGAATCCCCCCCCCCATAATTGATAGAAACAAGAATTTTCATAGGAATTGTGATACTTATTGCTATGGAATAAGGACTTGGCTGAAAAATTAGGGAGGGAATTATGTACAATGAAAACGGAATTTCTTGGACAATGGTATAAAAAACGTGAGTTGCACCCTAAACTTGTTGTGAAGCGCGGGACTCTGTCAGAGGCTCTCCCCGTCCCCAGGGGCATCCTGCACAATGCTTCACACAACTGAGAACCGGGGGACGCCCACTAACATTGACTGGCAGGAGAGTCAGAATGGACAGAAAGAAATACTTCTTTACCTAGCATGTGATTGATCTGTGGAACTCTTTGCCACAGGATGTGGTGGCACCTCGCCTAGATGCCTCTAAAAGAGGATTGTAAGAATTTATGGAGGAAAAGTCCATATTGTGTTACAAGCCAGGATGCCTGTATGCAACCTTTGGGTTTTTCAGGTAGCCTGCCTTTGAATGCCGAACACAAGGAAGTGGCAACAGGATACAGGTATATTGTGAGCTTCCTGAAGCTTCTGGTGGGCAACTGTGAGATACACAGGAAGAATTAGATTGGCCTTGGCCTGATCCAGCAGGAATTATGCACACACAAGGACCCCCTGGAACAGAAAGTTTTCAATGAAGCCCATTGCTCACAAAAGGGTTAGTATACAACCCAGCTTTTATAAGGGAGCAAATAAAGTCACGCAAATTTATGAAATTTTAATGACCAATGAATTAGGGTAAGGCAAATACATTAAGTGACGCTTGCTGCTGGGTCCCAACCTCCGAGTAAGGCCACGTGGCCTTACTCAGAGGTCGGTGCAGGAGCGAGTAGACTCACTGCCCGCCTTGCATCCTTCCCCTGTAGAGTCTCCCAGGGCTGCATGGCTGCTACAGTCTAGTCCGGCAGTCCAGCATTTGGTGTAATAGTGGAATATGAACTCTGAGGAAATGCAACTGACAGTTAAAGAGATGCCTCTTCTCCCCAGGTTGTTTGCTCCAATTATTGCAGCACAGCAGATTACAGAAAATAAAGAAGAATAAAAAGGATGTGCAGTTGAACCAAAGAAAGAATTTAAGTTCATGTGATGCACTGATGACTCCTAAATATTCAGTGCCTTCGGGCAGAAAGGCGGGGTAGAAATCTAATAAATAAATATTACTGGCCAATCTTCTTACTTCTCTGAAAGTATATGGATAAGTTGCATTACAGCAATCAGGGTACAGACAGAGTCCAAAATGGGAGACTTTAATTTGAGTAATGATAGTTACATTTATAAGAATGCCAAAAAAAATAATGTCTGGCAACTATTTACATATTACAGTTCTTATAAACTCAAATTGTATGAATTAAACTATAATCCAGTAACAAAAGCAGCTAAAGAAGGTAATAAGCAAAGTAAGTTCGGCTCCACACATCGTTTTGTATTGACCCTGGTAGCCACGCAAAATTTGGGGCTGCCAGAGTCAAGATCCCGCCCCAAGTCAGGAATGAGGTGCGGCACCATTTCTGACATCATGTTGACCTCAGACAAAGGGTTTGGGTGCATCCAGCGCAGTGTATTCTCCCCCCCCCCACTTCCCATTCAGCACTCACAAAAACAAAATATTTGATTGCTCTCAATTACCAGGCAAAGGCATGTGCGGAGGGATCCCTGGACGTTAGGTGAGAATACAGTGAGTGGGAGAACCGCACTGGTAAAATCTAGAATTCTTCTAATTATTGTTACTGAATTTATATTTCAGAGACGTCTTAGGGGAAAGAATAGTTTGCGTCTAAATTTTATAAATGGGCAAAGCATTAGAGAGGAGGGCATGAATTTTCCAAATTTATGATAAAGAAAACAACTTGTGGCTATATTGTTGATTTATTATTTCAAAAGAGTAAACATGGACCTGCCTAGGACACACCTGTGTTTCAGATCAGGAAGAGGAGGAGGAAGACTGTGAAATACTATCCATCTTTACAGTTTAGTTCTGACATCTCTGCAATCACATCTTATAACAGCATTTCTAATTCTAATTGGGAGGAACTTGTATGGTTATGAATTTAAATTGTTCCAAACAAATTTTAAAGATGTATTTTTCTTAACAGTGAAGGAATATGTACAGTGGTGTCAGCCTACCGGTTCGCTGGGCAGAGTTTTCGCGGTCGCTGGGCGGGTTTCCACGGTGATCGGCAGCGTGCTCGCTGCGTTCCATAGCATAATGGCAAAAGCCCGCCCGCTGCAGCGGGCGTGCTTTCGCCATAACGCAACGGGACGCAGGGAGCATGCTGCCGATCACCATGGAAACCCGCCCAGCGACCGCGAAAACTCTGCCCAGCGAACCGGTAGGCTGACACCACTGAATATGTACAATATGGGTGTTAAGAGTCCTGTTATATCATTCATTATCTCAAGGTAAAACTTTCCTTAATGGAATAGGTTAGGAAGGGTCAAGTAAAAAGATAACGGAGAAGATTTGAAAAAAAAATTATGTAAATAGAAAGTGCAGTAAAACTAAGGGTTTCTCAATATTATGACACTTTGAATACAGAAATTCCTGTTGAACAGACATTTAAAAAAGGAGAGGAAAAAAGATTTGACTGTAATATTATGGAAGATATTTAGAACCTGGTATTTTACTCAAAATATCAAATATTCTATAGCAATTAATTCCATGGTGGAGTAAGATGTCAGTCAAACCAAAACAGATGCACTGAATTCAAGATGAAAAATATTAGAAATATTGTAGATTTCATAATAGTTTATCCAAAAACTGGGTGGCATCCCAACTTGTAGCACAGAGGTGCCCTTGAATTAAAGTCAAAGGAGCAATCCAATGACCAAGGAAGGCAGTATATAAATACTGGTATTATAATTATTATTATTATTATCAGGGGCGCTCCCTCTGTGGAAAGAAGTGTACCATTCGGGCAAGCCATTCGCTAAACATTTGTATACTACACACCGTTTCTTCTTGGCAAGAAATATTAGTAATTAAGAAAATAATGGGGCACGCCTTCCATATAACACAAATACATAATCCAAAAATTACATTACACCGTTAAGGCTGGAAAATTAGTGACTTGTATGGTAATTAGAGCAAGACGATCTTAATTGGAGTTAAGGCAAATGAAGTTATCCACTGCAAAACGGCAGAAACATCTTGTAGGATTCAGGGGGCCTTGATTTTTGGTGTAGGGCCATTTCTGGGCAGGGGAAGGCGGGAGGGAAGGCGGAGGGAGTGGGTGCTTGTGGGCAGGGCAGCCTGAGGAGGAGCCAGTTATGCTGGATCAAAAAACCCCTCCAGACCGCGTGGCCCCAATCCGGGCCACGCAGGGCACTTATACTGAGGATGCGCAGATCTGAGGAGCCTGATCAGCCCAGCGGGGCTAACCCCCAATAATACCGGGGGAGTACTGCCCTGTGGTGAGCTGCTCCCGACTGGCGTTAGGATGCAGCACAGGCCTACCTGCTCCTGCACAAGTTCGATCTGCACTCGATCTGAGTGTGTTAAAATTGAACACTTTTAAGAGTCAAGTGACAGCTTCAGCCACTCTTTCACATTACAACTGGAACTAAACTTAAAGGGGAGTCTACGTTAATTACATAGCTATCCCTGAGTAAGACATCAGAAATACAGCTGAGTAAGTAGCCCATTTACCTGAACATGTTTCTTTAGGTTACAAATGGTTTCAGGATTAGGATCTTGTAAAGGGTAAGCCCATTCCAAACAGACGGCACTCCCTACATCCTTCTTAATGGACAACTTTTACATTACGTTAACAGAAAAATCTAACTTTGCCTTTTTACAATGACTTTTTTAAAACAACTATTCAAAATAAGAGAAAAATCATGCTTAAAGGGCTAAAAAAATTGAAACCCAACTGGATAGCTACCTTGATTACAATCAATAACATTGCAAAATTCTCGGACGTTATTTTCATTGATCTCTGCTTGTTTCCTTTCAATGAAGGCTGATATTCGTCTGTCAATCTGCAGGTAACAGGAACAACTTATATTTAGATTTCATTACCGCTATTCAAAATGAAAGAATGGTACAGACTAGAGAAAAAGGGGTCCAAGAGTCACTTACTTCAGCTTTCCCAGCTTTTATCTGGACTACTTCTGGGTCAAAATTAACATGCGCCTCTTTTAGGTTTTCAGAACCATCGGCTGTGTGTTTTGCTTCCATCTGCACGCCTTTATCTACTACATTTGAATTAGTCTCACATTTCCTGCCTTCTGTCTTACTGGAGTCATCAATGGGTACAGCACTTTCTTCTTTAATCAAAGACTGGAGTTTGTCTAAAAATGGCTAGGCAAAAAGAAAAAGCAGAGAAGGCTTAAAGTGACAGAACACTTTTTATACTTAAATTTCTAAAACAAGCTGCTTAAAGTAATTGTAGAGGCAATATGCCATCACTTTTGTGCAAGTAGTTCAATCAAACTAGAATTAAAATATAGTATCTCACCAAGTGTCACTGCCCTTCTGATCAACGCCTTTTACTAATCTGAGTATAAAAAACCCTCTCGAGTCCAGATGATCTGAACAAATCTGCCTGTTCCTCATTTGTTTTGCACGAAATCAAAGCACCCGCCTTTGGCATCAATGCCACTTAATTTACATGTAATTCAAACGCTTACTCAGAACATTAAGGCTTAAGTATTTTTCCTCAGCATGAGAGCCAGGACTCTCATCCTGCTGAAGCTCTTGCTCTAACACCACACCACCGGCAGCATCCCCACTTGAAACGGGAGCCACCCAAAATGCACGCCAGAATACACACACACACACACACACACACACACACACACACACACACACACACGGGGCTTCTCCCAACACAGCCCATACCGCAGAACAGAGGAGACGGGCTCTAGTTTCTCACCTAAATCAAACAGCTGATACGTGCACAGCACTGCGCCGAGAGCTGTGAAGAATTACCTATTTAAACATTCTCCTCCAATTCAATTACACAAGCATTTATATCTCATTTGAGCTGCAAAGTTAATTTTACGCTATTTTCCATTAACAAGATATTTCAGTTGGCACTGTCAAGAATTTTGAAAAAAAAAAGATATAACAGTGACCTCAAAAATTAAAAACCCCAACAGATTATTCAATTGTCATGTGAACATTCAATATTAGCATTTGCTGTCTAGCATGTAGTTCTAACTTTGCTTTATTTTTTATCAGCATATCCACCTAGAATAAGGGCAAAATCACAATTGGGAATTTCTACCATAAGTGCTCCTTGAGAACAGCTGAGAGCTGAGCCAACAGAATTCTGGCTTTTTCCAATGGAGCTTGTGCAGGAGATGATCCTGACAGATTGACATCTAATTCAGCAGAAGAGCAAAATGATTATAGACCTATTCTTCTTGTGGCCCCCTGCAGTGGTCAGAAGATTTGTGCTAGACACCGATCCAAAACTACATCCCAGAATAAGGAACTAAGCAAGTTATGCGACTTTTAACATTAATAAAAGCTTAAAAATGTCAAATGAAAGTGACAAAACACAGCAATTGGTTGCTTGACAAGAGGAAACATTAAATGCCCAAGAAGTTACTTTAAAAAAAATCGGTGCTGGAAATATGGTTAATTGCAGAGAGACACACCAGGATGTTTCATGCTGGGATAATGCCACTTCTTGATCCACTGAAAGCACTCCACGAGCCGCAAAACTCACCCAACGCATGGAATCATTATCATAGCATGACACACACCTGCCGTGTTATTGCTTAATTATATCCCACCACAGATGGAAGTGTGCTGCATTTACAAGGCAAGCACAGAAATCAACAGGACTGCATGCGTGCAATCTTCTTACCAACAGTAGCTTGCAATGCTGTTCGCAAAACTCTGCACTAGCCGTTTTATGAACAGGGCTAAACCCCTTTACGATACACAGGGAAACTTCCAAAATGCATTATAGCTGCACCATTTTCTTGTATATAATATGACAGCTTGGAACTGAGATTTGCATTTCAATATGAATTTGGGTGCTTAGAGTTTGTGTTTTTTTTTTAAAGTGTTCAGTAAATATTACCTGTAAATTGGAAATATGCTGTTGCAGAGCCGTAAAGAGCAACATGGGCTGAAGTGGAGATGCACTTTGAAACTTGCTCCAGTCAATATTAATTTTCACCACATCTTCTCCAAGACTAAGCTTCAGAAAGCACAAACAATGTCACAAAAGCATTCCAGCCCAAACAGACTTATCAACCACATAAAAACAACAAGGTTATGAATGACACTTTTCTCTCAAACAAAAAGTTCAAGTTAATACACAGGCAAAAATCATGCTGAAAAACGTTGAAATTCTACAGCAACTAACTCGTTAGTAAACTCTGATTTTAGCCAGACTTACTGCCACACTGTAATTCTCATTTTACTTTTACTAGCAACTTGCATTTTGATTATATTAACGTATCTTTTGTTCTTGAGCATAATTGCTCTGAGGCTCCACTGTTTTAAATGAGACTTCGGCTGTAATAATGCATGCAATTGTTTGAAATTAATTTCCAATTCAAACAATAGCTTTCTTTTAGGACTGCATTTAGGATTGTGATACAAGTTGTTTAGCCTGACTTTAATAATATTAAATATTAATATAAAATAATTAATATTAATTAGAGATATAATATATTACTATAACAATATTGCTATTAATTAATATTAATTACTAGCTTGTCCTTACCCGGTGTTGCCCGGGTATTTATTTATCCCAAGCTTCTATTAGACAGGAAAAGGAATGAATTTTATCTATAATGTAAAATCAAAGTAATTTTATGTGTAAAAGTAAAAGTATCAGTATAAAAATTATAAAGTAAAATGTTTTACAAATTCACTATAATATTAATTTAACTCAGAACCTGATTATAAACAACATTTTTAGTTTCACCTCCAGGAGCAAGAATAAATAAATGCTTGGGTGAACCCACCCTTGAGCAAGCAACATAAAGTTGTCTGTGGGAGAAACACGGCGATCTCAAATCCACTCCGCAGTACTTAACAGACTGCCCCTGTGACTTGTTGATCGTGATCGAGAATGCAAGTCTCACTGGAAATTGCAATCTCTTACAGTTAAAAGGGAGATCCGTCGGAATGAGTGGTATCCGTGGGATAAAAACTGTTCTACCCGCTCCCTTTCTTGTTAAGATAGTCACTTCAATGACATTACCCAGCATCCTCTTGACACACAGCCCTGTGCCGTTGCAAAGGTTTGGTGGGTGGAGGTTCCGTAGTAAAATAATTGGAGATCCCACTGTAAGTAAAAGACAATGTGGTGGCAATCCAGCCGTATCAAGTGAATTTAGGAAGTCTGATGGGAAATTGACGACCTCATAGGCATCTATTACGGTATTGATAGCCTTGTATTCAGTGACTATGCCTGGTAACATGGCAAGTATTTGATTGGAGTCCAAGACTGGGGCATAATGATTTCTAAAAATTTCCAGAAGGTTCTACAGAGTTCTATTCGACTACATTTGGGCTTAAATGTCATCGGGACTGTCACCAATCAGCTTAATGACCCTGAAAACTATGGATTTGACACTAATGTCGGTCATTTTGGACATTTTATTTTTCACCCCTTCTCACCCCCCATGCTGATGGGGGCTGAACGTGGACTTAAACAGCATTGGGAGTGCCACCGTTCATCTCAGCGACCCCGAAAACTATGGTGTCAACACGAATGTTGGCCATTTCCGATTTTTACAGGTCACCCCCTTCCCACCCCCATCCCTAGGGGTGCTAGGGGTGTCTCACCCCCACAGTATTTCTAGAAGTGGGATGAGTTGTGAAATCTGAAATCAAATGGTGTCCTCTATGCCACCATCAGCGTGCTGCGGATATTCTAGTTCCAAGCACTGCATCTTGCACCCCTTCTCACCCCCCATGTGGGAGTGTCACCATTCATCTCAGCAACCCCGAAAACTATGGATTCAACACTAATATCGGCTGTTTCCGATTATTTTTACAGGTAGAGGTATCTTACTCCCACAGTGTTTCTTTCCAGAGTGTAAGGCATATGTGCACCAAGTTTGGTGTAAATTGCTCCAAGCATTCCAGAGTTATGCTGGAACATACATACACACACGTCCATTTTTATATATATAGAAAAAGATTGCAATAGTAGTATTATAATAGAAGAAGAAGAAGAAGAAGAAGAAGAAGAAGAAGAAGAAGAAGAATGCCTTTCCCATGCCAAAACCCATGCCTTTCCCTGCCTTTCCCATGCCAAAACAAATGCCCAAGGCAGCTTACAGAGTTACATAATAAAAGTACAAAAGAAAAACTCTATATAAAATGTGAAATCAGTTATTGGTCGTACAAGCCAACAACAACTTCAACGCAAAGGACAATCATTTGCTTACTAGTTCGGGCTTGGGATAGTGGGAGTTAAGTTCATTATGAGAAAATGTGCTAATCACACAGCCTGACTGACAGCCCCCCCCCCATCCCTGAGGGCTCCTGTATAAAAGGAATTCTGCATTAGAAGGTACATGTTCGTGCTAATTCTATCCCCTCCAGCTGGGCTCCCACAGGAGATGTTCCTGCTTGGAATTTAACTGGGAAGTTTCCAAGCGAAGCTCCACTGGAATGAATGAAAAATAATTCCTGCATACGTTGTTCAGATTTCTGCTAATTCCACAGCACAATCCTCACAACTTAGACCCAGAAATGAGTCTCGCTGATTGCAATGAACGGACTGGTCTACAGACTCCGCAAAATGCAGTCATTGAATCATGACGTGAAGTGAGGAAGGAAAGGTCCTTTTCTTGAGTGCTCCCCTACATTAAAAAATGCTTTTACTGTAAGTTGAAAAAAAAACAAAACCTTAGTTTTTCAACTTAGGTAACCAAGTAAAAACAAAAAACCAAACACCATCAAGGAGAAAGGTTCTAGCCTAGCTCTGTTATCCACTAGCTTTCTACTTGCAAATAATTTTTTTTGGGGGGGGGGGACAAGTATTCCTCTACCTCCAGTGGTGCAGTCTTATTTATCTCTACCACATCACTCTGTGCCACAAGGCTTACTTAATTGCAGCTCAAGTCTCCTCACACTACCAGTGGTTTCTGGAAAAGAGGTAGAGAAACCTTTCGCTCTAAGGAGCCTCTGCAGGAACTGGGCATTTTCTCAGCAGCTTTTGCAGGTGAGGTCTCCTTAAGGATTTAAAAGAAGCTGCAGCCCCAAAAATCATCCTGGAGAGAGGGCAAATTAATCCACTGCTGGAGATCCTTGGAATAAGCAGGTTTGCAGCTGTGGGTTACTGTCTTTCTCTGGCCAATTCTCTGTCTGACAAATGCTTTGCATGTCCAGAAGAGAGGTCTTTGGCAGCCAGGGAACTGGACAGGGGAGGGAATTGGGGATTTAAAAGGTAGCGGAACATTGTTTTGGGGAAGGACTACTAAGCTCCCAAACCTGTTTCCAAAACCAAGCTTGGTCAGCTTTGCCTCAAGCCTCTGGTTAAAAACAGGTTAACTAATAAGCTGCTTCTCATTCCCACCTTTGGAATTTTTCAAGAAAGGTCTGGACAGTCCAGCAACTTTCAAAGACGCCATGAACAAGACAGAATGGTCTTAGTATAGGGCAGAGAGTTGGTTCACAGGATTCCTCTCTACTGCTATATAAAAACTTAGACAACTTCAACAAGCTCTGCACACTGCAAAGCAAAATCATTTCTTGGCAACACAAATAGGTCATCAGTGAATATTGTAAAAAGTATTTGCTACCTTCACTTGCAGGTCTAATTTAAACCTGCAAAAAGACTTTGACCCTTTAGAACAGAAACCTGTGCTTTCACTTTATGCAAAACCCCAAGTACATGGATGGCACTTTACAAATAATATTCACTCTGATCCTTCTTCATATTGTATTTTGCTACTGTACAATTGCTGAAAACCTAGAGAGGGCACCAGATCTGGAATAAAAACACTCCTGAGTTTCATACACACAATCATTGTTGAGGAACACAATGCCCAGTTTATCCACAGCCTTTCTCAGGGAAGGCTATCTACAGTCTCCTCACTCTTAAGCCACCCTGACAGGAGACATACCAAAATTGTTATAACGAAGATAGTTAAAAGGGATAACAAAACCAGCTTCAATTCTCTCATGCACATGAGACAGAACACATTGTTCTGTTTTAAATGCAATCATTGGGGGCCATCAAATAGGCTTCTGTTGTGAAAGGAGAGAAATGGCAGAGGGAAGTATTCTGGTTGAGAGAAATAAAAGCTGGCTGACCAGGCTTAGGAACTGATCCGAAAGAGCAACTGTTTCCCTCTACAAACCTGTCCTTGCAGACCTCACGGCTGGGGAACGCCACAAAAAGTTATTTATCAGACTTGCCTAATTTATAGCACATTTATATTGCTGAAAGGAAAATTTTCTCCAACATGCCATGCCACTCCTTTAACTGTACTCCCTTCCTCGACTGGCCTGAGACTCGCACGTGTGCAGTGGGCACCTGCAATCAGTACTGTGCTGTGTTTACAGCAGGGCTAACTAGGTGATCATCTGAAAACAGGGCTGCGTGTTTTAAGTTGCTCTATGTTACAGAATTTTAAGTTTCTTCTCCGCTCCCTTCCCAGCTTCCAAGAAGGTGCCTTACAGAGAAGATGTTTATCAAGATTTCAATGGCTCCCTCCTCCCAACTTTAAGTACAGCTCTTAATTCTGAACACTATTTATATAGTCTTTGTGTTCATGACTACTAATATTATATGCTAATTAAGGGCTCAATCCTTTCCGTCTTTCCAGCACTGATGCACCCACAGTGCAGCCTCAAGGTACAGGAACAAACATTCCTTTCCCTTGAGGAGGCCTCTGAGACCGCTCCCCACCTTATGACGCAGAGCAGCCCTTGTTGGAATAGCTGCATCTGTGCTGGAAAGCTGGATAGGAGGATTGGGTCCTGAGTCATTCTGCAGATGGAGGACTCAAGCTGACACACTGTAATGTGCAATGCAACCAAGGCCATGAAACAAAGCCAAAACAGAAATAGAGACTTGTATATCCCAAATCTAACTCCAGTAATCCATCCATGGGGAAGGGGGAGGAACACTCACTACTTAAGTAGCCAGTCAACTTATTTCCATCCACTACGTACAATTTATTGTTTTGTATTGAATTGATGTATTGTTTATGTAGGTTTTAAACTGTCTTGAACACCATGGTTGTAGCCTGGGAAAAAGCGGTATAGAAATCTTAGCTAACAACAACCTGGGAAAGACATAACATGAGATTGTTTATTGACAGCAACCAATTCTGTTTCCTCCTCAAAGTTTCTCGATCAAGCCGCTTCTTAAAACTACAGCTATTGAGCCTCTGAATTATCAGTCACTGCACAAAATCTTTTCAACCTTGCGAAGGATTCTTGTAACTTCTCTATGCATCCTTGCCGACTGTTCAACTTTGTTTTAAAACTCCAGATGCTAGAAGTGACTACACTCCACTAGCCACCTTTACAAGCGATACAGATAGAAATGAATCACTTCTCTCTGTATGGATCAATGTGTCCTTGTCTTTTAATTGAAATACATGTAAAGACTTGAGAAGGTTATGAGAGTGGGGCCACATTTGCCATCCTTGGCCTAGCTTACTAGCACAGCATTTTGAGAGCTATCGTAATTTAAGCTTTAAGACAAGAGTGTTTCTTATCCCTTTCCAAGGGCAGGCTGTATAGTTTCAAGGGTATGTGTATGGGGGATCTTTGAGAAAATGTCATAATTACAAGGTTCGCTGTGGGATTTGGCCCTCCTTTTGCTTAAATCAGTAATAAACTCAACTGAGACTCGGGTTCTTCAGCTACCTGCACTTGCTCTTTGTTTCTCAACGGGCTGAAAGGCTACTATGCATCTATCAGCCAGCCAACGCTCCAATGTCGCACAGTCCACAATGATGGGAGCAGGGCCGGCTTTAAGCCAACGTGACCGATGTCGTCACATCAGGCCCTGCACTTCAGGGGGCCCCACACTAGCAAGGTGAGCATATTGCCCGCGGCTGCAGCTGGGATCTCTACGGGCTGCAAGTCAGTGGGGTGAGCAGAGCAGCTTTACCTTGGTCTCGTCCACCTGCCTCTGCCTCTGAACAGCCCAAGATGGGCCACCTGGAAACCGTTGGCGGTGATGTTATGATATCCCCCCCAACTGCTTCCAAATGCCATGCTTTGCACGTGGCACGAACAGCGCTCTTCTTGGTGAGCGGGGGGCCCTGCAGGGAGGGTTGGGGCCCCCGCAGGAATGCCCCACATTGGGCCCCGCCGCTGCTAGAGCCGGCCCTGCATGGGAGGGCTGAAAAAGAAATAAAGCAGCGAGAGGGACAGGGAGTGACGCATCGAAGAGGAATACAGTGTGCCTGGCACCGGCAGGAGCTACTCAGCAACTCAGAAGAGGACCAGGAGAGCAAATGCCTCCAAGAATAGGGCGCTATTCACGCTCACGCAACTGCCCCAGTACGCGCGTTTCGTGTCCCGGCGCCAGAGCGGCCCCCGCGGGGCTCCACGCTGCGCACGCTCAGCGCCTCCGGCTGCCGCAAGACGCGCTGCTCGGAAACGACCCTCCGGCTTCAGCGGGGCGCTGGCACAGAGCCCGGCCCGCCGCCGCCGCTACCCGCAGGACTGGCTCCCGGCGGGCGGAGCACCAGCGAGGACGGGGGGCGGGGCGGGCGGGGCGGCGACGCCTGCAGGGCGCCCGGGCGGAGGCTGGCGGGGCTGCGCGGCGCCCCATAAGAAGGGAGGCCCCTCTGTGGGGGGGGGCGAGGCCACCAGGCCCACACGGAGGGCTCGACCGCAGTCCCGCCCCCACCGTCCCGAGGGGGCTCCGCAGGCCGTCCAGCCTCTGGGGGGGGCAGCCCCTCCTGCCCCCCAGCGTGGGTCGCCCCTCCCCCACCGCCCGGCCCGTCACGTCACGTCACTGACCTGCCCCACCAGCGCAGGCAGCGAGCGCAGCGACCCCCTCAGGACCTCTCGGAGCGGCTCCTCGGGGGCGCCTCCCGGCGGTGCTGAGACCTCGGGCGGGTCCCGGCAGGCCTCCGCAGCGGCAGCCATGACGACCGGCCGGCGCGAGCCCCTTCAGGCCCTGGAGGAGGGGGCGCACGCCGACTCGGCGGCCCCGCCCCTCGCCTCTCGTCGCTGCCGGATGACGCGCGGAGGGAGCCCCGCCCACCGAGCGGCCTGCGGGACTCTCGCGCCCCACCCCTCCCCGCTCACGCGCGTGACTGGCGGGCGAGGCGGCCAATGAACCGCGTCCTGACCCCGCCCCCCCAGGCTTCGCCAGCGCGAGACTCGCCCCGGACGTGCTGGGGGCGGGGTGGGGGCGGGGCAGGCGGTCAGCTGGGCGGGGCTGGGCGGCGGGGCTCCTGGCGCGGGCTCTGGGGCCGCCCCCCTCGGCTCCAGCAGGGCTGCTCGCTGCCAGCCCAGCCCAGGCACTGTAGTCTCGGTCGGGGAGGCGTCGATGACGTTTCTTAACTGCCCCAACGGCGCCCTTTTGCCGGCCCCAGACTGGCGAGGGGAGTCTCGTGCCTGAGGACTGGTCACCGGCGCCTCGCCCAGCCCAGCCCCAGCCGCAGCCTGGCGTCTTCATTGGGCGCTGCGAGGGAAACCGGCGACCTCGGAGGGCCGGACGCGGGCCAGGGGCGCGAGAGGCAAGTCTCTCCCCGGGCTGGATGCCCTCCGCCTGCTCCGGCGGGGCTGCTCCGGGGCTCCTCAGGCCCAGGTTGTGTCAGTTGTTATCGCTCCCTCCCCACAGACAAGGCGAGCAAGTGCCCTTCTGTTTGCCTCAGGATTTCACCTCAGGATTTCACCTCAGAATGCCAGGTGCAGGCGAGTGGCCGCAGAAAGCAGGCAGCCCGTTGTCTTGTGTGCTTCCTGAGGCACCTGGTGGGCCGCTGTGAGATGCAGGAAGCTGGACATGAGGGCCCTTGGCCTGATCCAGTGGGGCAGATCCTATGTTCTTAGATAATTCTATTTCCCTCAGGATTTTACCTCAGGATTTACCTCAGAATGCCAGGTGCAGGCGAGTGGCTGCAGAAAGCAGGCAGCCTGTTGTCTTGTGTGCTCCCTGAGGCATCTGGTGGGCCACTGTGAGATACAGGAAGGTGGACTGGATGGGTCTTGGTCTGACCCAGTGGGGCTGTTCCTATGAGTACATGCAGTGGTATCATCTACTCTCTTGCAGACGGAACGCTGGGCGGGACTTAGAGTGATTGACAGCCCGTCGACTCACTTCCACTTTCTTCGCGCTCCCCGCGCGGCTTTCCCTCGCCTCGGAGGGGGTGCCTGCTCGCCGGGGGGGATGGGTGGGGGCGCGCCGGCTGCCTGGGCGAGCAGGCGCCCCCTCCGAGGCGAGGGAAATCCGCGCGGGGCGCGCGAAGAAAGCGGAAGTGAGTCGACGGGCTGTCAATCACTCTAAGTCCCGCCCAGCGTTCCATCTGCAAGAGAGTAGATGACACCACTGAGTACCTGTCTGAAGAGGAGCATCTGGTTCTGGTGGCTGTCAAAGAGAAATGCTGTGGAGAATCCTGACGGCCATCAGTGTGTTTATCTCGGAATTAACCACAGAATGCTTTGGCATTCTGGCAACAGGATGGAAGCATCTTGTTGTCTTGTGTGCTCCCTGAGGCAACTGGTGGGCCACTGTGAGATGCAGGAAGCTGGACATGAGGGGCCTTGGCAAACCCGGAAGTGTACAGACATTTGTCAGGCACTGGGACTCAATGATGTTCTTAGAAATTAAATTCTGGTTTCAAATTCTTGGGCACTTATATCACAGAGGACCTCTTGTGGACTGTTAACACCACCATGTTAGTAAGGAAAGCACAAAGGCAGTTATACTTCCTGAGCATACTCAGGAAGATAAATCTGCCACATACGCTTGTGTCTTATCGTAGTACCATTGAGAGTGTCCTGACATATGGCATCTTAGTGTGGTATGGGAGTAGCTCTGCAATGAACAAAAGAGCATTGCAGAGAATTATAAAGATGGCTCAGACCATCATTGGGACCCATCTTCCAGCCCTGGATGACATCTTTGTATCCCACTGTCTGCAGAAGTCACACTGTATCCTAAAAGATTCGTTCCATCCAGCCTACAACCTATTTGAACTGTTGCCTTCTGGAAAACGGTATAAAGTTACACACACTGCAGGATTTATGAACAGCTTTTATCCCAAGGCTGTAATTATGTTGAACAATGAACTCAGAAAATTGCCAGGAACAAGATAATAAGACATTTTCTATGGTATTGAGATTCATTGTTCATTTTGCTGCTTGTGCGTCCCTGTGTGTGAAATGGTATTGTGTTTTAGACATTTTAGATATTTATTGATATTTATATGGATGGATGTGTGTATGGGTTGAGTGTATGAGTGTATGATGGTTTTGGTGTTGTGTATTGTTGTGAAGAGGTTGTGGTCCATGTCGTAGACTGCTTCAAAAATTTTGTTGTACGTTACGTATAATGACAAATAAAGTTTCTAATTCTAGAAGGGGTGAAAATTCTAAGTTTTGCAGGATCTGACCTCCTGGGTCAAGCAGCCCCTCCCCTTCACTTCCAGAGCCATTTGGGGACTGGACTAGTCCAATTCTTGGAATGAGGGATGAGCAACGATCCAGGGCCAAATCTTATCCCAACTTTCCGGCATCAGTGCCCCTTATCTTAAGGGGGCCTCCTTGACTGCCCTCCCATCCGAAAGTACAGTTTGTGCTTTGTAGGCACGGCTGCATCAGCACTGGAAAGTTTGCTACCTGAGTCTGCTGCATAACAGCCTTCACATGTGTATTGGAAAATGTGAAAGATTTCCCCCAAGAAGGCAATGGATGGTGCCAACAGTGGCCCTGGAGGTAGGGCCTCTTTCTTTCTTTCTTTCTTTCTTTCTTTCTTTCTTTCTTTCTTTCTTTCTTTCTTT
>JAJKFI010032603.1:0-41252 GCA_029204185.1 Lerista edwardsae | reverse complement strand
GATGATGATGATGATGATGATGATGATGATGATGATGATGATGATGATGATGATGTTTAATGGCTCCCTGCCCCAAAGGGCTCACAATCTAGCAGCAGCCACTAGGGACAGTTCCTCTCCCGCTGCTAAATGTAAGAGGAGCCCCACTCGAAAAAGTGCCTCTTGCCCAGTTAGCAGCGGTAAAACCTCAAGGCGGCTTTGAAACTGATTGGCTGTGAAGAGCTTTCAAGAACCGATTCCACAGTCAAGAAAGCCCAGAATTCTGGCCTGCTCTGCTCTGGCCGCAGACTCAAAATCAGGCTCTGCCGGACAGTGGGGTGAAGGAGTTGGACCATCAGGCTCCATGACTGGCAACGGAGGCCCCTGTCCGATTCCAAGCGAGCAAAACTATGAATGCTTAGCCCGTGTATAGCACTTCTTGAGTGCTCCGTGCGCTTCAGATAAGCGGTGGCCCCCACTCCTGTGCCACTTGAATGCCCTCCATCTTGCCACTCTGATGCCCGCTTGCATCTGCACCAGTGATGTCATGCAGGGGGTACGCGGGGGTAAGCGAGTACCGGTTTCTAGGATTACAGCTGGCCCCGCCCATTTGCCCGCCCACTCGTCGACTCCGCCCCCTGCAACATTTGAATTTCCTGCATGTTTGAGTTGCCTGCATGTTCTCAGAGCTAGGCAGGCAGGCAGGCAGACGGCGAGCAGAGACTTTCCTTTCCTTGCCACTGAAAAATGAGTTGCTCTGGGATTTTAACATGATGCCAGGCCTCCTTAACATGTTCTGGGGGTGCTGTGGAATACTGTTGCAACTGTTGGGTCAGTTTAAAATCGTCTGAGGCCTCAAAAAGGGCTTTTTTCATGTCACTTCCTGCCACGACCTCACTTCCGGATTATGACGTCACTTCCGGTGGGCGGGTCCCGACATGTGCCAATCAAAAGTGAGTACCTGTTCTTAAATCATTTAGATGACACCAATGATCTGCACCCCTTCAGATGAAGGGAAGGGCAGAGCTGGGCGGATTGGGGGAGGGCTGGAGGCCCGTTGGATGCAGGAGGGGGTGGCACCTGGTGTGAGTGGTTTGAGCTGGATGCCATCCCCTTCAGAGCCAGCTGACATGCCCCCTTTGTCTCCGCAGACGTGCGCCAGCTAAAGAGCTAGTGCAGGTCCAAGGATACGCATCCCCCCCCCCACTGCAGCATGCAGTGGAGTTGGTCGGCCTGCTCCAGCGGGGAGAGCATCTAGCGCAGGTCGCCTCGGCTGGGCACGTCAGTCCTGCCTCTGACAGGCTCACATCTGCCCTGTGCTGCCCACCTCCCAGCCTGATCTGCCCATCCTGCTGATCTGCCCATCCTGCTGGCTTTCTGAGGCTGAGGCCTTCCTTGAAGTTCTGGCTGCTTCCAGTGTGGGCAACTCCACACACAGCAGGACTGGGCTGAGATAAGAGTCAGTGAGGAGTCGACATCCACAGCCACATCGATTATTGCTTTGCTGGTTTTATTTTTTTATATTTTTGAGCTTATTAGAGCTTAATAGAAATAATAACAAAATATAAACCACACATAGATACTTCGTAAGACAGAGCAAGAGTATAGCAGTATGTCCTATTTACATATAATTCTCTTACTACCAACTCAAAATATCGGAATCAACAAAAAGTATCTCCAAGAGCCCTCCTTATTCTATCCAAATAATTCCCCCTATTCCAGTTATTTTACTCTAGTTCCATTAATTCTATTCACCAAGTCTGCATATCATTAAATCATTGTTTTCTGTATGCAGGAAGTCAATAAGTGGTTTCCAATTGTTCACAAAAACGTTTACTGATTTTAAGAGCACAATCCTAACCTGGAGTTAGGCTGGCACAAATTAGGACAGCAAACTTTGGCCGGCACAAAGGTCACCGTAAAGTATGTTTGGATCACTCTCGGAGTCAGCCAGCACATAGATGTGCACCATCTTCCCTGACTCAGAGAGTGGTCCAAATGTGCTTTACAGTGCAAGCAAGCAAGCAAACAGTATTTCTGCTTTTCAACAAAAAGTTCACAAAGCTGTTTACAGGCAAAAAATAGTTAAAAGGCTCCCTGTCCCAAAAGGGCTCACAATCTTAAAAAAATGCAAAACACCAGCAGCAACAGCCACTAGACAAGACACTATGCTGGGGTGAAGAGGGACTTTACTCTCCCCCTGCTAAATATAAGAGGAACACCACTTGAAAAAGTGCCTCTTGCCCAGTTAGCAGGGGGCTAACTTGTGCCAACCAAACTTTGCTGGCCTAACTCTGCTGGCCTAAATCCAGGTTAGGATTGCTCTCTAAGGCTGTAATCCTATCCACACTTACCTGGGAGTAAGCACCATTGGCTATAATGGGACTCACATTTGGAGTAGACGTGTATAGGCTTGGGCTGCAAGTAAAATTGTAAGTTTGTCCATTTCTGCAAAGTCCAAAACTTTTATCCACCCTTCTTCAACCAAAGGTATGTTTGTATTTTTCCAGTACTGTGCGTGTATTATTAATAATATTAATAGTATTATTATTGTCAGTATTACAGTATTATAACAGTGGATTCAAAATGAAATCCTGAAATTAATGACAAGAGTCCTAATCTCTGCAGAGACTAGATTTCTCCTGTTGCATGCAGGCGTACCGAATAAATTAAAAGCAATAACAATGATATTAATAATGCAGTAAAATTCTCATTTGCCGCAGAAATGAATTTGTAGCAATTTGTGAAATGTGTACAATTGACTGAAATTGTGGCTGCTGGTGTAACGTATTGTGGAGCAGGCAATATAAGCCAGTCAACAAAGAACAAATGACAGGCCTGGGGTCACGTCACGAGTAGCGCTTGCAGGAAAGGAAGAGCTCCCTGTGAGCACAAGGTCCCTCCTGGGGTGGAGGGAGGCTCCCGCTTGAGCAAAGAGGTCTTCTGCTCACGAAACGCACTTCCATTACTCTGGATGTGACCCAAATATATGGATAAATAATTTAATTGTCTTCATTGTGGATTTTCTGTGCAAATCTATTTTAATCTCCCAACCAAACGAGTTCTCCAGGTCATTGTTATGTTCCCCTCCATTTGGCATTGAATAAAAAAATCAGTTCAATAATAGTATAAATGGCATGCAAACAGTTATCAACAGCAGACCATCTGTATTGGACAGAAATCTGTGCCTCAATTAGGTGGTCATGAAAAGCGAAACAGATGTGGGTGAATCAGCAGGGGGAAAATGGAATGGGCTGAATACTGATGTTTGTTGTTCACATACAGACCTTTTCAATAACCCGAGATGGGTAAATTACACTAATTAACCTTTAAAAATTAGATGATTTCTAAATAATAGGTTTTAAACAATGCCTGTGCTTTTCATTGTGGCTCTAAGTGTTTTGTCCATGACAAAGCGCAGTTTCATTTGAAGATTTACAAAGGTGATTACCCAATGCCGGCTCTCTTCCCTTGCCAATTATTTTGTGCCGTCTCCCCACCCACCTCTCAGGAAGGACAACTCAGGCAGCTCTGAGTCCCTAAGGAGGAGGTGAGATTCACATATTCTGCATAGTTCTTGTGCTGGGAGGGGGGGTGAGAGGGGGCTCTTTGTCGGAAGCTGCGGCTGGGACGGGCCAGATTTCTCGAGCAAAGGGTCAGGTGCTAATTGCATCCCGTTTCTCAGGATGGAGAAATGGTCTGTGATATAGAGGGGGGCAGGGCTGATGCAACAGTGCAGCATTATTGGATCCTGTAACAGATTCTACCTTGTCCTGAGCCCCTATTTATCGAGGATGATGATCTCCCAGATCCCTGGGTGATTACTGTGCCTTTTTATGCAGCAGATAGCCTTCCCTATGGCGATCGACAGTTCATTAGGCATCTTCAGCGGCATGTCTTGATCCAGAGATGGATTTCTGTGCATGGGTCTGTCACGCAGAATGTTGCTACATGAGGACTGAAGAAATAAGTTGCATCCAACAACAAGGAAACACACACTTTGCCTCCACAGGACTCTCACATTAAGCAGCAGTGGCATTACATAAGCTCTGCTGGATCAGGCCAAGACCCATCTAGTCCAGCTTCCTGCATCTCACAGTGGCCCACCAGGTGCCTCAGGGAGCTCACAAGACCACAAGAAACCTGCATCCTGTTGCCACTTCCTTGTACCTGGCATTCTGAGGCAGCCTACTACTAATGTAAGGCCTATAGCCCACGATGGACTTTTCCTCCAGAAATCTGTCCAATCCCCTTTTAAAGGCACCTCGGACTTGCCACCTCCTGTGGCAAGGAGTTCCACAGATTAATTACCTGCTGGGTAAAAAAGTATTTCCTTTTATCTGTTCTCACTCTCCCAACACTCAATTTCAGTGGATGTCCCCTGGTTCTGGTGTTGTGAGAGAGGGAAAAGAACCTCCCGCTATACACTCTAGCCACCCCAGGCAGAATTTTCTATGTCAATTCCCAGAGGGGGGCAAAGCATTATGATTTTCAGGTGCCTGAATGCCTATGCATTTTTAGTATCTGTTACTTCTTCATTAGTTGCTGGGGTTACCTCGGGAAAGAAAGCAGAAAATAAACAAAAAGTTAAAAAGTAAAATTAAGCACAGTAGAAGATAAAGCACCCCAGGATTAAACACAGTAACAACTATCAAAGCTGTTCATCAGGAAGATATTTCCACCATATCTCTGCCAATATAGTGTCATAAAATAAATTGTCAAAATCCCTGTTCATCTGTGATGTGCATGTCCCCAAACAATGAGAAATGTTGCTCCATCATATACTCTGGAGTAAGAACCTGAGAGGCTGATTTTGGCCACGTCATCTCTAATAGCAGAACCTACTCTAGTGTTGTTTGCATACCTATTATGGTTGCTAGGAGGAAAGCACCAGTTCTTCTATTTGAAGAATTGTTCAACGTCCATGCCACAGTCCAGCTCACCATGAAAATCCTTGAAAAGAATGCAGCCTCTGTCTTCAGGTACTTCAGGCTAGTATTTTTCTGACTATACTTCTTGGTTGGCACATTAAACAAGCAGAAATGTGATCCCCACCTGCAGCCGTTCAGATAAGGAACAGTTCTTGTTTAACAGGTGTGCTCCCTGAGGCTTCTGGTGGACCACTGCGAGATGCAGGAAGCTGGACTAGATGAGCCTTTGGCCTGATCCTGCGGGGCTCTTCTTAGGTTCTTAAGTTGTTCCTCAACAAAGGAGCTGTCCAGATTTGTATCCATCGTCTCTGCAGAAACGATTGTACCAACAGCTTGGTTTGAAGTAAACTTGCCTGGCAATAACTTGACTAGTTGCCATAGTTGGGTTACCAAACTCTCTGAGGAAATCCTTCCTCCTTTTTTGCCTGAACGGAACGTGGAATGAGCCTTTCCCGTTCGTAGTGATAGGAGGAAGGTTTCTCTGCGACTGATTTAGTGCCGAATCCAACATCACTCCCCAGACAGAGACCCAGCAGTGCCACTGTGGTTCCCACTGAATCCGGGGGGGGGGGCGGGAATAGGGAGTATGTAACCCCTTGCACTGGGCGAGCCTCATGGGCCTGCCATCTCTGCTCAGACCTATGCCAGCTCTGTGGCTGGCACAAGACTGCCTGTGCCCAGGTCAGGTATCCAGGAGAGGGGTTAGGATGTCCGCATGCACTACTGCCCCCTTCCCAGCCCCGATCTGCCCTCCTCCCTGCCCTGCCGCCACCTGTTCTGCCCCCTCCAGCCCCCTGCACTGTTGTCCTGGCACTGATAGGCTTCGCCAGTCTGGTGGGGCCGGGACCCAGCCCCTGGCTGCTTTCAGGGGCAGCAGGGCAGCACCAACTGGCTCGTTGCCTTTTGCAGCAGCCGTGAAGGGCCTCAGGCCGGCCGTCAGAATGAATGTTCCGGCGGTGCAGGGCCTGATGAGCAGAGGCGGCTCGTATGGGGTGCGTGGGGTGGCATGAGCCATGGGCGCCATCTTGGGGTCACCTTGGGGGGGCGCCGTTGGCATGGTGCGCCCCGCCCCCTGCAACATGGCGCCCGCTGTGCCTGCCACTGCCCAGGTCTACCTTAAGGGCTCCATCACCACCGGTCCACCTTAAGTTGTGGACGAGAGGCGTGGTATGGGCGTGGTGTGGGCGGTCCCTTAGGTCTGACTCTTCCAGGCAGCATGGCGCCAGCAGTTACTATTGCCAAGCAGCCACCACACGACGTGGACCGGGTTGAGTGGAGCAGCACGGCAGTGGCAGGCGAGGCACGGATCGGGCAGCGGCGCGGGGCGTGGAGCCAAGTGAGCGGGCGACTTAGACCAAGAGGTGAGTGCCTTGTGCCTGGCGCCTGCCCGCCCGCAGCCTTACCTGCAGCCTCCCCCCCCCCCACGCGGTCTTTTTCCGGCTCTGTGCGAGGACCAGGGCGGGGGGGGGGGGGTCCCAGGCGCAGGCGGACCGGGGCACGTGAAGCTGGGACAGGAGCTCCTGCAGTGGGAAATGCGGTGGGGGGGGGGGCTGAATCCGAGCTTCATAAGGGGCGTCTTCCCTCCTTGCAGCCGGGCAGTCATATAGAGAATAATACACTCCGGAGAAAACATACCTTGGAAGACAAGCATGCTCTGGGACTCTAAGGGTAGATTATTATTATTATTATTATTTTAATTCAGTGTTTATCTTGCCTCTTGGGCTAAGCTTAGACCCTACGTTGAAGGCAGGATGCACTGGAACCTATCCATATCCTTATCATAGCCTTCCACAAATGAGCCCCTTCCCTTCTTCTGCGGCTATGGTTTGGATTTGAAATGATAATATACCGGTGTTCTGCTTGCGCTACTCAACAACTTCTGGATTGTGCCAGCTGATATGTGGGGAGCCAGTGGGTGTGTGGGTGTGTGGTTGATTCCGCTTTGCAACTGTGGGCATTTGCTTTGCAACTGATAGCATTTATGCCCTTTTCACATGCATGATTTTATGAGACCATGAAATGGCCATGCTGTTGTGCAATCGTTGTAGCCCACAAACTCTTTTTCTGCCCATCTGCTGTGAAATGTTCCTGCATTGTATGGGGCATATTCTAGGTCACTCACATCCTAGTTTTATTGCCTACCATTAACAATTATGTAGCATGTGCTGCATTGGAGGGGGGGATCAGGAGGCCTGCCAGAGGTAAGTAAAAAAATTTCTACTTACCTCTAGGTATGCATTCTGCTGGTTTATGGATCTCCTCAGACCTATGCCAGCTATATAGCTGCTATATGCCTGAGAGCACAATCCTAACCTGGAGTTAGGCCAGCAAAGTTTGGCTGACACAAGGGACACTGTAAAGAATGTATGGATCACTCTTGGAGTCACAGTAGCCAGCACACAGACATGCACCATCCCCCCCTGACTCCAAGAGTGGTCCAAATGAGACTTATTTTGTATTCCTGTTCACTTGTACTTGGGCAGTTTTGCTAGGTTTAATTCAATTACCTCATTTTTTTTCAATACATAAAGTCTGTCTTACATGCTGGATATAGACATCATCACCAGGCAAAATATTTGCAAGATATGAAAGGCACCCCTTATTATTAATAGGCGAGAGCTCTTGAATTTAAAGTCTCAGAGCCAGCAGGTGGATGTGCCTGGAAAACGCATACTCTCAGGGCCTGATCCTAGTGGGTACCACCCACGCTGCTGTTGTAAAAATGCCCTAAGGCACCTCCAGTGCCCTCGGTAAACGCTTACTGCTGGCAGTGGCCTAGCACCAGTCCCGCGTGCCCAAGGGTGATAATGTGACACCAGTGAGCAGTAGTGTACCAGCTGCGGGCATTGTGCCAATTCTGGGTGGTGTGGGAGGGCATAACCGGGTGGAGAAAAGGGCAGAGCAGGGGTGAGACCTTTGCCACTGGATGCTGACCTTGGTGTGAGGCCGCACAGCCCCACACGGAGGCCCCCGCCCAGCGGTGTCGTCTAAATGATTTAAGAACAGGTCCTCACTTTTGATTGGCACGTGTCGGGACCCGCCCACCGGAAGTGACGTCATAAGCCAGAAGTGATGTCGTGGCAGGAAGGGACATGAAAAAAGCCCTTTTTGAGGCCTCAGACGATTTTAAACTGACCCAACAGTTGCAACAGTATTCCACAGCACCCCCAGAACATGTGAAGGAGGCCTGGCATCATGTTAAAACCCCAGAGCAGCTCATTTTTCAGTGGCAAGGAAAGGAAAGGCTCCGCTCGCTGCCTGCCTGCCTGCCTGGCTCTGAGAACGTGCAGGCAACTCAAACATGCAGGAAATTCGAAGGTTGCAGAGGGCGGAGTCGACGAGTGGGCGGGCGAGTGGGCGGGGCCAGCTGTAATCCTAGAAACCGGTACTCGCGTACCCTCGCGTACCCCCTGCATGACATCACTGCCCTCACCTCTGCATTAGCAAAATTGTCAGCACAGAGGCGGGGAGACTCATTGTCCGCCCTACACCCTTACAGCAGGGGGAGGGGGTGACCACCCCCTTCCTCCGAGCTGCCTGCAGCAGCTGCCTGGCTACCACTGAACGCAGCAGAAGTGGCAGTTGGGACTGGACTGCTAAAATGTGTTTCCCACTGGAAGCTCTTTTTGTTGTTGCTACATTTGACCAATCACAGAGGGATGACCCCAGTCAGAACCAGGAGAAGTTCACTTTTCCTTCCAAACTTACAGAGAAGGCATTCACCAGTCACTATCTCTCAGCCTCACCTACTTTCACAGGGTTTCATGCCATTTCTTTGCCACCTGTACAAAACGCACACACATCACATTGCTGCTTGGAATGCTTGTACAGTCAGGCTGATTCCAGTGATGTCATGCAGGGGGTACGCGGGGGTACGCGAGTACCGGTTTCTAGGATTATGGCTGGCCCCGCCCATTCCCCCGCCTACTCGTCGACTCCGCCCCCTGTAACATTTGAATTTCCTGCATGTTTGAGTTGCCTGCACGTTCTCAGAGCCAGGCAGGCAGGCAGGCAGTGAGCGGAGCCTTGCCTTGCCTTGCCACTGAAAAATGAGCTGCTCTGGGGTTTTGGAACTGTTGGGTCACTTTAACATGAGGCCAGACCTCCTTAACATGTTCTGGGAGTGCTGTGGAATACTGTTGCAACTGTTGGGTCAGTTCAAAATTGTTTGAGGCCTCAAAAAGGGCTTTTTTCATGTCCCTTCCTGCCACGACATCACTTCCGGCTTATGACGTCACTTCCGGTGGGCGGGTCCCGACATGTGCCAATCAAAAGTGAGTACCTGTTCTTAAATCATTTAGATGACACCACTGGCTGATTCTGCAGCCAACTAAAGTTGGGGCTGCCTATTAAAATCAGTAAAATGATCCTCCAACTACACCCAAAGATTTCTTATTTCCTGATCCAGAAAAAATGACCACAGATCTTTGATCATTGGGGTCAGGCCTCTGAAATAAGAACTTGCTTTCCTTTCACCTGCTGTCATGCTAAATATCATACCCAGCATTTTCTAACAAGTTACACCTCTGTCAGCACAGTTCTTTCATCATCGGGCTTAGACCTAGTTTTCCTTTGGGTCTCCTAATATTGTTTGCTTTTCTCGTTATATCTTGGAAATCAGCAGAATGAAATGTTTGCCCTGTTTTAAATTTATGCTTTTGGGAGAGCTGGCGTTTCCCCCCACAGACTTGCTGTGGAGAGCTCCCATTTTGATCAAAGCGGCATCACCGGGGGGAAAGTGGGGTTTAACCCTCCCCCCAGCTCACATGCTGTTTTCCTGATTGAAATTCCTCCCTTTGAGCATTTATTAGCCCCTTAGGGAGAAAAATTGGCATTGTTTCTGAAAACCAAAAACTACTACGAGGCACTTCGATATACTGCTTTTTCCTTTGCAACATTCCAGCTATGACATCACTTCTGGTGGGTCCCGACACAAGTGCCAATCTAAAAAGTGAGTCCTGGTCTCAAAGCTTTGACTGTTAGCAAGTTTTAATGGGGGCGGGACGCAATTTCATTGCTTGCCATGGGCTCCATTTTGCCTAGATCCACCCCTGCTGATAAGGACTGGGCCCTTGATGGCACTGTTGGTCTTCTCAGCTGCTCAGTCTCTGACCTACCAATCAGAGTTCTGACCCTGTCAACCACATTGTTCTGCCTTCACTTTTGACCAGAAGGAGATAAATGTTTGCGCGTCTTTTTTTCTGGTTTGTTTTTCCAAGTTTGTCAACAACAGGTAATTATTCACATAACTAAGAGCGCAATCCTGACCTGGAGTTAGGCCGGCACAGTTAGGCCAGCAAAGTTTAGCAGGCACAAGGGCCACCGTAAAGTGCGTTTGGACCACTCTCGGTGTCAGGGGGGATGGCGCATGACTGTGTTCCGGCCTCTCTGACTCCGAGAGCAGTCCAAACATACTTTACGGTGGCCCTTGTGCCGGCCAAACTTTGCTAACCAAACTCCAGGTTAGGATGGCACCCTAAGTCTCTCAAAGCTTTTCATTAAGGTTGCTTCATCATTATTTTTTTTGCATTCTAAAATCCACGGAGGTCAGTGAAGTGGATTGCAAGTCTGGTATGACCCAGAAGCAGCACCCAATGGCCCCCAGTAAGGCTTTTTTTTTTTTTTTTTGAAGAATTTACACCCCGCCTTTCCCCTGCCGAAGCAAATGCCCAAGGCAGCTTACATGGGCAGGCTAGTCTAAACCACCATTTTTTAACGGGGCTTTTTATTTACAAAAATACAGTGTTCTGCGATTCACTGAATCCTCAGTGCCAGATGCAGCCTTCACAGTGTGGTTCTCTCCTCTGGCCGTGTGACATCGAGCTTCAGCGGGTGATCGTAAGTCCAGCCTGGTCAGGTCCTCAAGGTTGGACTCCATTCTTTTGCTGGCCGGCCTCCTCACCACATTCCCGCACTGGCTAATCAGCTCCACAGCGCCTCTGTTCTGCCACAACAGGTCCTGCAGGTTGTCACAGCCTGGCATTCTGTCTCCCATCCAAAAACGTATCCTCCTGCTTAGCTTCAGGCAGTATCAGCAGCTCAAACCCCAGTCCACACCTCCTGCTTTGTGATGCTACAGGGAGCATCAGGTCATGATTCAGAGCAGATCTGGGTGCAACCCACAGTCTGAGAAACGCCGCTCTATCGGAAAAAGTCCCAAACGTTATACAAAATATACAAATCCCACACGCAGGCCAGTGTTATTGTTTCCATTTGCCTGGGTGCTCAGCGAGTGATCCAGCACCATGACAGACAGACAGACAGACAGACAGACGGATGGGTGAGTTCTGGTCAAGTGCTGGATGACAGTTTCCTGGTGTCCCTTGCATGTCTTGCTATCAGCAGAGAAAGGTAGAAGGCAGCTTTTTGCCCACGCGATTTGTTCGGGACTCTTTAAGCGCCTGGGCCCGGTCAGTCCTGCCTGGGAAGCGTCAGGTGTAAAGGGATTAAACGAAGTGGGAGCCGTCTGTTGCTCTGATGGACAAGCTGGACAAGCTGGGCTGGAGAGCCGCGTTGCAGGGCAGCGTGGAGGCCCGATGCTCGCTGCTGGTGCCTGAGCCCTGCTGAGCGGGGGCGTGGGGCGTGGGGCGTGGGGGGGGGCGTCACAGTGCGCAGCAGAGCACCAGCCAGCAGCTCTCAGTTCCAGGGCTGGCCTGAGGGCACTTTGGCCACGTTTGGCCCTGTGTCTGGAGGGCCCCGCACTGGGGGGGGGGGCAAGTGGGGCACCCCCAGCTGCAGCCGGCACCTTGTCCTGGCGCTGAGGCTCTGGCGTGGAACTGTCCGTGCCGAGGTGAGTGGAGTATTTCCCCTGGACGGCCCTCCCATGGGTCGGATGGACTTGGAGTCAGCCCCCGCCCGCCCGCCCGGAAACAGGGGGTGGGGACGTTGCTGCCGGGGGCCTTGTCACTGTTGCTCATGCTGGGGAGCAGGGAGGCCTGCGAGGGGCTGGGGCCAGTGGTGTCATCTAAATGATTTAAGAACAGGTACTCACTTTTGATTGGCATGTGTTGTGACCCGCCCACTGTAAGTGACGTCATAAGCCGGAAGTGATGTCATGGCAGGAAGGGACATAAAAAAGCCCTTTTTGAGGCCTCAGACAATTTTAAACTGACCCAACAGTTGCAACAGTATTCCACAGCACCCCCAGAACACGTTAAGGAGGCCTGGCATCATGTTAAAGTGACCCAACAGTTCCAAAACCCCAGAGCAGCTCATTTTTCAGTGGCAAGGCAAGGCAAGGCTCCGCTCACTGCCTGCCTGCCTGCCTGGCTCTGAGAATGTGCAGGAAATTCAAACATTGCAGGGGGCGGAGTCGACAGGTGGGTGGGCGAATGGGTGGGGCCAGCCATAATCCTAGAAACCGATACTCGCATACCCCCGTGTACCCCCTGCATGATAACACTGGCTGGGGCCCTTCAAAGACCGTTTGCCTTTGCTCCTAAGGCCCGCCCTGCTCACCTCCAACCAGGTTCCCTGCTCACCCAGAGGGGCTTGCTGCCCCTGCCTGAGACCTCTCCTGTGCTGAGGAAACAGTCCCTCACCCAGCTCCCCGTCTCGCTGCCCAGGTGGGGGCTGACGGTTTGCAGTCACAGGTGGACCTTCCAATGTTCTGCTTCAAAGTGATGACTGTCAACCTGCCTCCCTCGTTAGCTCTTATTCCCGATTATTTGCTTCGTATTTGGGAGCCAAAACTCCTCGGTGGTAGGGCAATTCCTTAATTAAAGCCAAACAAAGAGATCACTTACGATTTATTAAGGGGGAAAAAACCACAATGACTGTTCTAAACAATGTTGGAATCGTGAGCGGTTCAAGTTTCCCGAACCACTCATATTTCCTGCTGATGTGAGGGCTGTTCAGGAAGGCACTTCACTTTTTGGTTTATTTATTAAAATCCTGCACTTGGCTATAAGAAATTAGCCTCCTAGAGACGAATCACTCCCTTCGCAGAGGAACTTGCCGTGAAGCCGGCGTGCCCGAGTCAGACAACAAAATAAGGCCAATCAACCTCTCTCGCTGCCTGCCTGTCTGGGGAAAGCATTTGGGGCGCTGAGAGACTGTTTAAGGAGGAAACACTGAGGATGGTTCTCACTGAAGGGTTTTTATCAAGTGTCTGCTAACTGACATAATTTCATAGGTTATTGAGTAGCTATACGAATGTGAACAAAAGATACCGCAAAAACTGGATGCTCCTTTAATCTGTGTACACAGGTAACTAGATGAGAGAGAGAGAGAGAGAGAGAGAGAGAGAGAGAGAGAGAGAGAGAGAGAGAGAGAGTTGACTGTAGTCATTTGAGAAATGCAGGTCTTCAGACCTACACAATTCTTGCTATGTGATCAGAACTATCCCTTTTTCCATTTTCAGGCATCAAAGCACACACTTGGACATGGGATAAGTGACGACCCTTTTCTTCCCCTTCTTTCTCACCGTCTCCTCCTCCTCTTCCTCCCACAAGCACTGAGCCGTTCGTACAGATTCAGCCATGAGTCAAAAGGAGGGAGGGGGTTGGCAATTTGTATCCAGTGTTCTGAGTCCATCCGATTCAGCGAGGGGGCTGTGTACACCGCCAAGAGAGGGGAGGGGAGGGGAGGGGAGGGGAGGGGGTGGCCAGGGACGGGGCCTTCTCGCTGTTGGCTCCTTGTTGGTGGAATTCCCTCCCCTTGGAAGGGCTCCCTCCCCGGAGACCTTCCAGCAGGGCCTGAAGTCCTCCTTATTTCGGAAGGTGCTTGAGTGAGGCAGGGGGCTGGCATTTTTTTTTATTATTGTTGGGTGGTCTCAGTAGTTCCGTTTAATGTTCTTACTTTGATTTATACTTAATGTTTTTAGTATTGTTTATCATCTTAATATTGTTCTACTGAAGTGCGCAAGCTGCCTTGAACCCCTTCCAGTGAGGAAAAAGGCAGGTAATGACTTGTTTAAAATAGATAAATAAGTAAATAAATAAATAAATAAATAAATAATGGGGAAGTCAACACCCCTCACTGCAGACCTTACGCTCATGTGATACCAGCCATGTTGGGCTGCCTAGGCTCATGAATAAGTTTTAATTTTATTTAAATGGAGTTAAGTCCTTCCACTGAGTTCACGGTGCAGGAACTGCATTTGTATGATAAGTGATCCGGAGTGCAATTGCGTTTCACGGCCTTATTAGCCCTTTTCTGACGGTGCTGTTTCCCTCTGCACTGTCAGGGGCCCTGAGAAGCGGGGGGGGGGGCTTGGGCTGCCTGCTGCTGAGGCCCTCGCTTGTCTAGGCTCACCCTGGGCCACACACCCCCGGCTGGTCGCCCCCTCCCCTCCCCCTCCCCCGAGCCTCAGGGGCAAGGCTGGGACCTGACGGTGCTTTGCTCGGCCTCAGGACCTCCCCCGGCCTTCAGGGCTCTGGAGCCTCTTCCCATTAGCCTCCCGCCCTCAGCCAGCCCCTGCCCATCCCTGGCCCGCTCCTTCGGTTCCCTGGACTGGCTCCTCCCCCTTCCTGGCTCCGCCCTCTGGGCCCTCCGCCTCCCCTCCCAGCGGTCAGGAGGCCCCTGCAGGAGCTGGCCCCACGTGGGCTCCCCCAGCTGACAGCCAGCGCTCGGCCCCGCCGAAGCCTGCCCAGCCCCTGCCTCTGGAGTCAGACTCGCCCGGCAGGTGCCCCCCCCCGAGGCAGGCAGGCCTGGCCCTGGCCCCGGACACGCTGCATTTCTGTAGCAAGAGATTTGTTGCAGGATGTGTACGCCCCCCCCATCGCCGCTCTGGCTGCGGCGGCTGCTGCTCTGGACCACCTGAGGAGTTCTGCATCGCCTTCGCAGACAACCCCCTTCTCTAGCGTATCCCAGTAGCCTGGCTGAGGGGTTGGCCTGGCAGGGCCCCCCTTGTGTGGATGTGGACCTGGGCTCCCGTCTACGGTGCCGTCTCTGTTGGCACCCAGCACGTCTGTCACAAGCAGGGGGACAAAGGGACAGAAGAGACAATGTTGGCAGGCGCAGCTGTTCAAACCCCTCCACATTGAGTTGCACCTGCCCGAATTCCCTCTGCTACACAGCAGTCAATGGCTTAAGCACTCTGCCCTACCAAGTTCCTGGTCACACCACACTGGCTGTCAAGGCCCATAACCGCAGAAGCGGCACCGATCAGCTCCACTCCTGGAAAAAAGGGTGCGGAATCGTCTCCAGCTGCCCGTTGCTTCGGGACACCCATCCCGCATTCCGTTACCTTAGTGCAGCTGCAAGGGGCCTATGGAGCAGAGCGTTCTGCTGTCGACGGCTGGGCTCCCAAGTGGGGCTTCTCCAGGGAGGTGTGCGCCACTGGACATGGGTGCAGCCATGCTCTTCCCTTTGCCTAGCAGCAGCCGTGCAGCTGACAGCGGGAGCGCATCGTTCGCCAGGTGAGGACGTCCCAGCGCCAGACCTGGCACCTGAAGGCCTGGAGCCGAAGGGAGGACTTTGAGCCTCGGCCTCTGGAAAGCTGAGAGCGCCATCCGGTGGGCCTTAGGGCACTGCACCCTTGCCCCAGGGGAGGCTCCAGCCTCCCCATAGGCTTCCTCAGATCTGGGCCTGCTAAATACCTACTGGCCACATCCCATCTCCGCCCCGCCTCAGGCCGGCGTGCCCACGCCCTGCCCAGAACCGCCCTCCCACCAGCCCTGGAGCACTGGCACTGATGCGGGGGGGGCAGTTGGTGCCCCTGCATCAGCACGAGCGATGTTGGGCCGACACCAGCATGTAGCGTCGGCCCAACCGAGGGCATTGGATGGCGCCCCGGTTTGGCGCAGTGGAGTTCCTTGTACTTCCTTAGTTTCCAACCTGCCTTTCTTAGGGAAGGTGACTGAGCAGGCGGTAGCATCCCACCTCCAAGGGTTCCTAGAGGAGATAGATCTTCTTGACCCCTTTCAATCCGGCCTCAGACCAGGCTTTGGGACAGCGACAGCTTTGGTCGCCCTCATGGATGACCTTCACCGCGGACTAGAGAAGGGCAAGGCATCCCTACTGGTCCTGCCAGACCTCTCAGCAGCCTTTGATACTATTGACCATACTATTCTTCTAGACCGGCTGGCCAACCTGGGGGTAAACGGCACTGCTCTAAAATGGTTCCGCTCCTTCCTGGGTAACAGGACCCAAATGGGGGTGCTGGGGGACACCTGCTCGGCACTTCGGCCTTTACAATATGGAGGGCCTCAGGCTTCTATTCTATCCCCTGTGCTCCTCAATATATACACGAAACCACTGGGGGGGGGATCATCTGGGGGTTTGGAGTGGGGTGTCACCAACATGCTGATGACACTCCACTCTCTCTCTCTCCCATCCCAAAGTGAAGAGGCTGTGAAGGTCCTGGGACGCTGCCTGCAGGCAGTTGGGGGATGGATGAAAGCCAATAGGTTAAGACAGAATCCAGAACAGACAGAAGTCCTCCTGGTCAGGAAACCCTCCATGCAGACACAAAGTCTTTCACCCACTCCGAATGGAGTAACACTCCCCCTGCAAGACCAGGTGCGCAGTCTGGGAGTGCTCCTGGACTCTCAGCTGTCTCTGGAGAACCAGGTAGCAGCTGTGGCTAGGAGTGCATTTGCCCAGCTTCGTTTCGTGCGCCAACTTCGACCATACTTGCACCGTTCGGACTTGGCCAGTGTTCCATGCGTTAGCGATTTCAAGGCTGGACTACAGTAATCTGCTGTATGTAGCGAAAACTTCTCTAGAGAACAGTTCGGAAGCTAGAGTTAGTACAAAATGCAGCAGCCCGGGGGGGGGGGTACAGGGGCAATACGGTTTGGCTCAGCAGGACCCCTCCTTCAGCAGCTGCAGTGGCTGCCCACTCACTCCCAATCCCAACTGACCCTTAAGGCCCCATCTCAGGCTCAGCCTACCTAAAGGACCGCCTCCTCCCATGCATAGCAGTTCACCCTCTTAGATCATCTACAGGGGCTCTCCTTCAAGCCCCCCCCCCCCGTCCCAAGTGAAAGGGGTGGCAGCTCAGGGACAAGCCTTCTCTGTAGCGGCTCCACAATTATGGAATTCCCTCCCAGAAGAACTGAGAACTACACACTCCCTCGTGGCCTTTCGGAGAGGGCTCAAATCATACCTATTTCGTCTGGCCTATTTTGTCTGACCGTGTGGCTGTCTGCCCTCTGGTATATTGTCAGTTTCACTCCCCTGGTCAGTTGTTTGTCCCACCCTCCAAATCGTCCTGATATCGAGAACTGGGTCTAGCTTTCACTCCAGTTCACTCTCGGTGTTCCTGTTAATGTTTAATTTGTCGTTGTTTTAATGTGTCTTACTTTTTTATTTATTTATTTAATTTTTATCCCGCCTTTCTGCCCCATGGGCACACAACATTAAAACCATCCAAAAAACACAAGTATAACAATTAAAACAGTGTTAAAAACAATATTAAAACAGTTAAAAATTTAAAATAAGCAAGGCCTGTGGATCCTTTAAAATGTAAGATGAAGAATGTAAACATTGGTTACTTATGGTTACATTGTATTTTGTTTGTTCTCTGTAAGCCACTTTGGGCATCTGCTTCGGCATAGGAAAGGCGGGGTATAAATTCTTCAAATAAATAAATATTTGCTGCAGATAGGCCGCCACAACCCACTTTCTTCTTCTCTTGCAAAAAACCATCCTGCTTGCACGTGTCTCAGTTGTATTCATGAAGGATCCCCTTACAGAACTTCTGTGAGTTGCCCCACACAGGGAGACCCACTGATGCGTTAGTCATCCTGTTAAACCTACTATCAAACACAACAATATCATGGTTATTGCAAGAATTATTTATTTTTCCATTTTTCCATTTATTTCACAAACCTGCATGAATTCTATCAAAGAATCACCTTTCACTCAACGGTCTTTGGACAGAACAATATTCAAAGAGACGGCCTTTTGACCCACAGACATTCCAAATAAAACGAACAGATATATTTTAAAACAGAACAGGGTATTATTTCCTTTCGTGAACAGTTCCGCAGATTCTCCTTTCCAAACGAAGGGAAGAGACATTCACAACACGAGGTCCAAAGAATTCTTCACTTTGAAGAGACAAAGGCTCCGCCAAGCCAGGTTCTCAGCGGGAGTCAGGTGGGCTCGTGGGCTTTGTTTCCTGGATAAACAGGACTGGCCTGAAAGCGCCGAGCGCATGAAAGCGGATGAGATCCCCGCACTGGGCTCAAAGGAGCTGACGGCCCACCTTGGGCCTCCCCTCATTTGTCTTTCTCAGCAATGTTTGCCGAAGCGCCTTGATCTTCTCCTCCAGCTCAGCCAAAGAACAGTTCTATCGTTTGAAGAAAGAAAAAAAGAAAAAGGAAGACGCCAGAGTTTAATGTTTTGGATTTGTTGTGTCGGCTACAAATATCTTTACAGAATACCTTTGGTGGGGTAATTATAGGCAGACACCTTCCAATGTTTTAGGGCTAGAAGACTATTTTATACAGCAAAGAAGGGAGGAAAAAATAGTGACCATCCATTTCTATGACATAATCCACCAAGCAAAGTAGTTTTACTGTGAATGGAAGGGCGCAATCCTAAACTGAGTTGGGCCAGCATAAGCTAAGCCGGCAAAGTTTGGCCAGCACAAGGGCTACCGTACAGTATGTTTGGACCATTCTCGAAGTCAGAGAGGCCAGTGCACAGATGTGCACCATCCTCCCTGACTACGAGAGTGGTCCAAACACGCTTTATAGTGGCCTTTGTGCTGGCCAAACTTTGCTGGTTTAGCCTAACTCCAGGTTAGGATTGCGCTCGAAATCTCATACCAACAACTTCCGGTTCTAGCTGTTTCTTCCCTTGTTTTCTCCATGTAGCCGGGATCTTGCCATGCCTTCTTTTCAACTTCATGTACTGCGAATCTGCTCCTTCCCACCCCACATAGATGACTGGCACTTTCATTTGCTTCCTTGTTGTTCCTGCACAGACTACTGTGACTCGCTTCTTGTTGGTCTTCCTGTGTCTACTCTTAAACCGCTTCTTTCTACCCTAAATGCTACTTACTGCTTGTCTGATAGTCTCCTCTTGGCATTTTGACCACGTGTTTTGTCTCACACTTCTTACTGCATTCCCTTCATAGCTGTTTCCTCTTCCTCATCAGCAGAGCATCCTCAGAGCTTGCAGTCTGCAGGTAGCAATCTTCTTGTCCAACCTAAGATTACCTCCCCCAGCTGCTCCCCTTTTTCTATGCAGCTGCCCAACATGGAAATGACTTTCCACCTACAAATTCTCTTCTTTAGCTTCTATCCTCAAGGGTTTCCTTAATGCAGACTTCTGCTCTCCAGCATATCTCAATTGACCTCGCCCCCTTTTTTCCTCCTCAATCCCTTTTTTTGGATGAGAAGCCTACAGGCAGGCTTCTTAAGGGGAAAATAAATCTATATAGTGGTTAAAATTAAGAAGTATCCCTTATTGCTAAACGACAATGCTGAAGAACAGAAAATTTGGAGGATATGAAAGTTTACAAAGTGCAGCCCTCCACCGGGACAACTCGAATATTTGGGCAATACAGGTGTCCCCTGGTAGACACAAAGCTCCCGTTCCGCTCCCACCTGTGGATACAGAAATTGTGGATATGGAGATCCCTAAAGACTAAGATCATGGCAACCACTCCCATCACTTCCTGGCAAATAGGAGGGGAAGAAATGGAAGCAGTGACAGACTTTAT
The DNA here is from genome assembly GCA_029204185.1 of Lerista edwardsae. Lineage (NCBI taxonomy): Eukaryota > Metazoa > Chordata > Lepidosauria > Squamata > Scincidae > Lerista > Lerista edwardsae. Next base: position 21,722 of record JAJKFI010032603.1, on the reverse strand, counting down.
TTTCCTGGGCTCCAAGATCACCGCAGATGGTGACTGCAGCCATGAAATTAAAAGACGTTTACTTCTTGGGAGGAAAGCTGTGGCGAACCTAGACAACTTCATAAAAAGCCGAGACATCACCCTGCCAACAAAGGTTCGCATAGTCAAAGCGATGGTTTTCCCAGTAGCCATGTATGGCTGTGAGAGCTGGACCATAAGAAAGGCAGAGCGTCGAAGAATCGATGCTTTTGAATTATGGTGTTGGAGAAGACTCTTGAGAGTCCCCTGGACTGCAAAGAGATCCAATCGGTCAATTCTCCAGGAAGTCAAGCCTGATTGCTCCCTGGAAGGACAAATGCTGAAGCTGAAGCTCCAATACTTTGGCCACCTGATGAGAAGAGAGGACTCTTTAGAAAAGACCCTCATGCTGGGAAAGATTGAAGGCAAAAGGAGAAGGGGGCGACAGAGGATGAGATGGTTAGATAGTGTCACAGAAGCAATGAATATGAAATTGGGCGAACTCAGGAAGCTAGTGGAGGACAGGGAGGCCTGGCGTGCTGTGGTCCATGGGGTCGCGAAGAGTCGGACACGACTTAGCGACTGAACAACAACAACAACAACAACCATTACTTTACACCCCCTGCACACATTACTTTGGGCTTTTGTCCTGGTAGCAGAAAATGCTTCCACTGCTACTAAAGAAGATTTAGTTGAGAGGGTTAATGCTTCCGTTTGCCTGAACATAAGAGCTGAAGATCTGAAGGTCACCAGTTCGGGACAGCCGGAAGTCTCTGTGAGCAGCAGACCTCGTTAATTGCGGCTGATTAACAGCTGAGCTTCGGCTGCCTTGTGTGAGGGGGAGTTGTGCCGAAGTTCAGCCGCTTCTCTGGTGGGAGCAGGGAAGCCATTTATCAGCCAGCAAGAAGACAAACGGGTGGCCAGAAAGAAGGACTAAATCCAGAAAGATTCATCTGTATGTGTGTAGTTCTTGAAAGATAGAACATTTCTGTATAAATTGTAAAAACCTTCGGGTTTCTGAATAAAGTCTGCCCATGTAAACCGCCTTGAGTTATAGTCATTAGAGAAATCTGGTGACCTAAGAAAGGCGGTATATAAATCCAAGTATTATTATTGTTATTGTTATTATTATTATTATAGAAAAGTGGAGGTAATGGGCACGGGGGGTGGGGGTGGAGAATTGCAGACAAGTGAAACGGCAGATAGAGGAGATGCCTGTACAATGGCACGGCAAATGATTACTTCTCCATGGTCAGAGTCCACACGGCCATGTGGGTCACACGGATGCTGTGGGGCTGCTGGGCTGTGTGCAAAGCACCCCAACCTCATTGGCCTCCAGAAGGTGCACTGAGACTGCTTCCCATGCAATCGGATTCTGAGAAACTGATGCAAACACTGTCCCAGCTCCCTGGAGCCTGGCATATTTTGTCCCTGGCGTGTTTTAGCTGTGACGTCATTGCTGAGGAAACATGCAAATCACGGCCATCTTTAGGCTGTAGCAGCAAGGCTACTTTGATAGTATTCAATACTTCTTACAGATATGCCAGGATAAGAGAGACAGCAGGAGAACATGCATGTGGTTAAGGGCGCAATCCTAACCTGGAGTTAAGCCAGCCCAGTTTGGCCAGCATAAGGGACACTGTAAAGTATGTTTGGACCACTCATGGAGTCGTGTGCCGCCATCCCCCCCCTGACCCAGAGAGTGGTTCAAACGCACTTTACGGTGGTCCTGGTGCCAGCCAAACTGTGCTGGCCTAACTCCAGGTTAGGATTGCACCCTAAGTGTTTGTGTACCCCAGTATAAAGAAATTGAGGGGTGGACTCTTTAACCCCTGGGTTACACCAGAGGAGGATCAGGAAAGTGGAGAAATAGCTCTGGATTTGTAATGATGAAAACAATCAAGAGTTAACAGCACTCACTTGGTTTGGTTGAACTTTTCTTCTTTTGCCAGAGAAATTCTACAGAAAACAAACCCCAAAACAAACAAATTACCTATCACCTGTATTACTAACATACGAAGTATTACCAAGAGGAACACCCGCCTCTAAGAATGGTAGTAACCTTGGACCCATCACAAAGAGGTTCCAACTTCCTAATTTGAGGCCTCCATGGGGGGGGGGGGGAGGAAGGGAAAGGGAATACTGCAGGGACAGAAACAGACTTCCAAGCTTGCATGCAGGTGGATGGGGAAAATACATGTGCATTATGCATTTTGGGCATATGGACCCCTTTCAAAAACGATAAAATTGTGCCAATCGACGGTGAAGTACAGTGTGGACTTCCATCCTTCAGCCTTCCCCACCTCCCTTGTCTACCAAACGGCTGATTGGTTTCCAAAGGATTCTGCATATGCAGCTCTAGCTGCTCTGCAGGTGCTCTTTTGGGTCAAAATGCCTGCCTAAAAAGGGGCGGGGGAGGATTCCAGCACAGGCTGCTCCCTGAATTGCTAACTTTATGCACACAGACAACTGTACAGAAAGAAGCACTGAAGTATGTCATTCCACCCGTGGTACAAATCCCAGGAACGATGAACCACATGGTGTTGTTCAAATGAGCATTTCAGCTCTTAACACACCACACGTTAATGCAAGCGGAAAAGCCAACCCACCCTCTCAATATCAAGCCCCTGGAATACTGCAGTGTGTTCTTGTTGCCCCTCCAGGCATCAGTGGCCTGACTGGCCTCAGTGAAGGAGGCAGTGCCATGCGCATCTCTACTGAGCTGAGCTGAGCTGAACTGAACTGACCAGCCTGTGTCGTCGGGATAGCTCTAAGCACACCCAAACTGCTCCTGCAGCAAGGGCATCTCTTTACTACAGTCACTCAAGGCAGGATATTCAGGATATTCCAACTAGGTACAAGAAATGTAGAGTTTCTTACTGCAGACTGAAAATATTCAGGAGACATTCCTTCCAATTCAAGGATTTTATCCTCAAGTTTTTTTTATTCGCTGATAAATGTCCTTTGGGACTGGTCCACCTACATTTAGAAAAAAATGAAATGTTTGTGAACACCTGCAAGCATGATCCTAAAAAGGGGAGAGAAGAGGGGATGGCTTATACACCCCCCCCACCACCATTTACTACCTATGTAAGCCACTTTGCGAACTACTTGATGGAAAATGGTATATAAATACGTTACTACTAATTAATGATGCAGGTCTACCAGAGCCCGCTCCTCTGGGTCATTCCTTGTCATTGGATCCCTAAGAGTTGCCCTCGTTCGAGAGTCCAGGGGCTTCCGAGAGTCCAGGGGCGTGGTTGGTTTTTAACTGAAGATCCTGCCCCTTTCCGCTGATGTCATGTTGGGCCGTGTTAGTGTGCACTCACTGGTTTCAGTATTTGTGATTGACATAACTATTGTTTTGTGAACTTATATTGTTGTTACTTGCCTTGGAAAAAGAGTGGGTAAAAATCAAATAAGTACATACTGCACTGGGAATAGAAATACAGCTATCTCTGCTATACTAACCATACAAAGTCCAAAACCCAAGTCTCTCTACCTGTTTGTAACCTTAAATGAGCCTCTATGTTTTGCAGTCTCTCTTCAATAGCCTGATTCCCACAATCACGAAGGAGGGAGTTCAATTTCGAAATGGACCCATGAGCGCCTTCGTTCCGAGTCTGAGGACCGTAGGTGTTTACGACCCGAGAAACTGAAGAGGAGGAAAAGACGGAACTTTACACTCATGAAAGGAGCCAGCAAGGACAGCAGCCAAGACAGCATCATTTAGCAACAGAATATAATGCCATTAAGCAATCTCAGCCTGTACTCATATAAGCCTTGAAACTACACTACACTGCTTCTTCAGTGACGGTTCTGTGGAAGGACACAAACTACAAAGCATTAGTGGTGGCTCAACTGCTTCAACTGGCTCACTTCTGAACTGTTCAAATGCACTGTTTGACTTTACACCACCTGTGCTTTGTGCATCCTACGCTGGGAAACCCCCCCCCCCACATGATAGGAACACATGCATTGGCATGTGTACCCCACACATGATAGGAACACATCCCTGTCAAGTGTACTACAGTGATTCTGAACTATCCCAGTAACCCTCTTGCGTGGGGGAACCTGCACTCCATGTGGTGAAGTGGCAACTACTAACGACGAGGCATTTCTGCATTGTTTTCAAGGAACTGGCATTCCTCATCTTCACAGATGCTGCTCATACTCTGCTCAGGAGCATGGACTCTCCCACCCTGCAGGAGATCAGGGTCCACATCACAGGGGCTGCGAAGCCCCCAGCGCCCCCAAAATGTCCCCCTGCCCACGGGAGTCAGGCCCAGTCTTGGCAGCCTAGTGGGGCTGGGGGGGGGGAGCCTGCTCTACCCCTCACCTCCCTGGCTCTCCCCTGGCCCCACCTTCACTCTCTTTTCCACCTGCTACCTCCTCCCCCTGCTGGGCCTTGCCCCCTCCTCCTTCCAGGGCTTCCCCTTCCTCTCCTGGGCTGCCCTTTCCACTTCCTCCTCTTTCACCTGGTTCTCCTCTTTCCACACTTCTTCTTCCTCCCCCCTCTCCTCTGCTCAGGCTTTCCTCTTCCTCCTCCTTCCCCCTGTATTCATCTCCCCCCTTCTCTTCCCCACCTTTAAGCCCACCTGCCACTTAGGTTGCCGTCAGCTATACGGCCAACAGTGCCCCCCCCCAGTTCTGGTGCATAGCAGTGACATCATCATCATTGGCCCCATATCAACTGGTTGCTTCTCACTGCTGGGTGGGGAAGTAGCTGCCCCAAGGAGTAAAACTCACAAACGCCCACCAACGGCTGGCTGGAGAGGTCATCAGATAGTTAAGGCCAGAGCGTCATGCTAAGCCAGCCACTGATGACAAGAGCAGGAGGCAGCTCTCGCCCCCAAAGGCAATTTCTACTACCTGTAACCATATAAGTAGGCAGGCAGCCTGGTCATTCACAGGGTTACTTCAAAGCAAATCCTAGTGACATTTCCCACTCAGCGTGCACAGGAATGCAGCCTGCGAACTCCATTAGTTAAAGCTATGGAGAAAAATAAGTTTCCCACACTTGTTGCTGCCGATATTTGAATAAACAACGGCAAGCATCTGTAATATAGGCAAACAAGTACTGCAGTCTTCTTAGCCTAGAAAGTGAAGTGAAGCTGCAGGTCAATGCAGACAGAAATCCTGCTGAATTCAGTGGGAATTCACTTCTCCATCAAGGTGCCCTGGATCCCAAGTCCCTCTGCCTCCGGAGTGCCAAGGACAGCCTGCGTCTCATTTTAACAACCCACGACTAAATACAAGCAACCTGAGACATGAGAAAAGGGTAGTACTTACCCTTTACGTGACTTTTGAATCCTGGGTAAGGGGTGAACACAGCATCGGTCCGAGCACAGCTGTTCTCTATGTGAGTTTTTAACAAGCGACAATTAGTGCAAGCAAATGGCCCCCCAAGACACTTCAAAGGCAAAACAAAGCAGGCCAGGATGCCTAAACATGCTCAGACTGTGGCACAGACCATGCTCAGCTTCATAATGGTTCCAATAACTCCAGCCCAGATTATTAATACAGAAAGCTGCCTTAGCATCTTTGGGGGCAACCTCAGATGCCAGAACATGTAAGCAGATCCTTGATCCACTTGATTATACCTAACTAAGCAGCAACACAGTTACTCTACAATGTTATGACCTGTCATTCTCCTGTAACAACTGCAGTGCTTCAACTGGAATAAAAAAGGAACTGAAATTCTTTTGTTTCAAATTAGGCCAGACTCAGTTACATTTGCTGAAAAGAATTCGGTAAATATGACTTCAGTATTGAAACAATTAACACTTGGCCTCAAATATACATGCACCACACATGAGGAATCCCCCCCCCCATAATTGATAGAAACAAGAATTTTCATAGGAATTGTGATACTTATTGCTATGGAATAAGGACTTGGCTGAAAAATTAGGGAGGGAATTATGTACAATGAAAACGGAATTTCTTGGACAATGGTATAAAAAACGTGAGTTGCACCCTAAACTTGTTGTGAAGCGCGGGACTCTGTCAGAGGCTCTCCCCGTCCCCAGGGGCATCCTGCACAATGCTTCACACAACTGAGAACCGGGGGACGCCCACTAACATTGACTGGCAGGAGAGTCAGAATGGACAGAAAGAAATACTTCTTTACCTAGCATGTGATTGATCTGTGGAACTCTTTGCCACAGGATGTGGTGGCACCTCGCCTAGATGCCTCTAAAAGAGGATTGTAAGAATTTATGGAGGAAAAGTCCATATTGTGTTACAAGCCAGGATGCCTGTATGCAACCTTTGGGTTTTTCAGGTAGCCTGCCTTTGAATGCCGAACACAAGGAAGTGGCAACAGGATACAGGTATATTGTGAGCTTCCTGAAGCTTCTGGTGGGCAACTGTGAGATACACAGGAAGAATTAGATTGGCCTTGGCCTGATCCAGCAGGAATTATGCACACACAAGGACCCCCTGGAACAGAAAGTTTTCAATGAAGCCCATTGCTCACAAAAGGGTTAGTATACAACCCAGCTTTTATAAGGGAGCAAATAAAGTCACGCAAATTTATGAAATTTTAATGACCAATGAATTAGGGTAAGGCAAATACATTAAGTGACGCTTGCTGCTGGGTCCCAACCTCCGAGTAAGGCCACGTGGCCTTACTCAGAGGTCGGTGCAGGAGCGAGTAGACTCACTGCCCGCCTTGCATCCTTCCCCTGTAGAGTCTCCCAGGGCTGCATGGCTGCTACAGTCTAGTCCGGCAGTCCAGCATTTGGTGTAATAGTGGAATATGAACTCTGAGGAAATGCAACTGACAGTTAAAGAGATGCCTCTTCTCCCCAGGTTGTTTGCTCCAATTATTGCAGCACAGCAGATTACAGAAAATAAAGAAGAATAAAAAGGATGTGCAGTTGAACCAAAGAAAGAATTTAAGTTCATGTGATGCACTGATGACTCCTAAATATTCAGTGCCTTCGGGCAGAAAGGCGGGGTAGAAATCTAATAAATAAATATTACTGGCCAATCTTCTTACTTCTCTGAAAGTATATGGATAAGTTGCATTACAGCAATCAGGGTACAGACAGAGTCCAAAATGGGAGACTTTAATTTGAGTAATGATAGTTACATTTATAAGAATGCCAAAAAAAATAATGTCTGGCAACTATTTACATATTACAGTTCTTATAAACTCAAATTGTATGAATTAAACTATAATCCAGTAACAAAAGCAGCTAAAGAAGGTAATAAGCAAAGTAAGTTCGGCTCCACACATCGTTTTGTATTGACCCTGGTAGCCACGCAAAATTTGGGGCTGCCAGAGTCAAGATCCCGCCCCAAGTCAGGAATGAGGTGCGGCACCATTTCTGACATCATGTTGACCTCAGACAAAGGGTTTGGGTGCATCCAGCGCAGTGTATTCTCCCCCCCCCCACTTCCCATTCAGCACTCACAAAAACAAAATATTTGATTGCTCTCAATTACCAGGCAAAGGCATGTGCGGAGGGATCCCTGGACGTTAGGTGAGAATACAGTGAGTGGGAGAACCGCACTGGTAAAATCTAGAATTCTTCTAATTATTGTTACTGAATTTATATTTCAGAGACGTCTTAGGGGAAAGAATAGTTTGCGTCTAAATTTTATAAATGGGCAAAGCATTAGAGAGGAGGGCATGAATTTTCCAAATTTATGATAAAGAAAACAACTTGTGGCTATATTGTTGATTTATTATTTCAAAAGAGTAAACATGGACCTGCCTAGGACACACCTGTGTTTCAGATCAGGAAGAGGAGGAGGAAGACTGTGAAATACTATCCATCTTTACAGTTTAGTTCTGACATCTCTGCAATCACATCTTATAACAGCATTTCTAATTCTAATTGGGAGGAACTTGTATGGTTATGAATTTAAATTGTTCCAAACAAATTTTAAAGATGTATTTTTCTTAACAGTGAAGGAATATGTACAGTGGTGTCAGCCTACCGGTTCGCTGGGCAGAGTTTTCGCGGTCGCTGGGCGGGTTTCCACGGTGATCGGCAGCGTGCTCGCTGCGTTCCATAGCATAATGGCAAAAGCCCGCCCGCTGCAGCGGGCGTGCTTTCGCCATAACGCAACGGGACGCAGGGAGCATGCTGCCGATCACCATGGAAACCCGCCCAGCGACCGCGAAAACTCTGCCCAGCGAACCGGTAGGCTGACACCACTGAATATGTACAATATGGGTGTTAAGAGTCCTGTTATATCATTCATTATCTCAAGGTAAAACTTTCCTTAATGGAATAGGTTAGGAAGGGTCAAGTAAAAAGATAACGGAGAAGATTTGAAAAAAAAATTATGTAAATAGAAAGTGCAGTAAAACTAAGGGTTTCTCAATATTATGACACTTTGAATACAGAAATTCCTGTTGAACAGACATTTAAAAAAGGAGAGGAAAAAAGATTTGACTGTAATATTATGGAAGATATTTAGAACCTGGTATTTTACTCAAAATATCAAATATTCTATAGCAATTAATTCCATGGTGGAGTAAGATGTCAGTCAAACCAAAACAGATGCACTGAATTCAAGATGAAAAATATTAGAAATATTGTAGATTTCATAATAGTTTATCCAAAAACTGGGTGGCATCCCAACTTGTAGCACAGAGGTGCCCTTGAATTAAAGTCAAAGGAGCAATCCAATGACCAAGGAAGGCAGTATATAAATACTGGTATTATAATTATTATTATTATTATCAGGGGCGCTCCCTCTGTGGAAAGAAGTGTACCATTCGGGCAAGCCATTCGCTAAACATTTGTATACTACACACCGTTTCTTCTTGGCAAGAAATATTAGTAATTAAGAAAATAATGGGGCACGCCTTCCATATAACACAAATACATAATCCAAAAATTACATTACACCGTTAAGGCTGGAAAATTAGTGACTTGTATGGTAATTAGAGCAAGACGATCTTAATTGGAGTTAAGGCAAATGAAGTTATCCACTGCAAAACGGCAGAAACATCTTGTAGGATTCAGGGGGCCTTGAGTTTTGGTGTAGGGCCATTTCTGGGCAGGGGAAGGCGGGAGGGAAGGCGGAGGGAGTGGGTGCTTGTGGGCAGGGCAGCCTGAGGAGGAGCCAGTTATGCTGGATCAAAAAACCCCTCCAGACCGCGTGGCCCCAATCCGGGCCACGCAGGGCACTTATACTGAGGATGCGCAGATCTGAGGAGCCTGATCAGCCCAGCGGGGCTAACCCCCAATAATACCGGGGGAGTACTGCCCTGTGGTGAGCTGCTCCCGACTGGCGTTAGGATGCAGCACAGGCCTACCTGCTCCTGCACAAGTTCGATCTGCACTCGATCTGAGTGTGTTAAAATTGAACACTTTTAAGAGTCAAGTGACAGCTTCAGCCACTCTTTCACATTACAACTGGAACTAAACTTAAAGGGGAGTCTACGTTAATTACATAGCTATCCCTGAGTAAGACATCAGAAATACAGCTGAGTAAGTAGCCCATTTACCTGAACATGTTTCTTTAGGTTACAAATGGTTTCAGGATTAGGATCTTGTAAAGGGTAAGCCCATTCCAAACAGACGGCACTCCCTACATCCTTCTTAATGGACAACTTTTACATTACGTTAACAGAAAAATCTAACTTTGCCTTTTTACAATGACTTTTTTAAAACAACTATTCAAAATAAGAGAAAAATCATGCTTAAAGGGCTAAAAAAATTGAAACCCAACTGGATAGCTACCTTGATTACAATCAATAACATTGCAAAATTCTCGGACGTTATTTTCATTGATCTCTGCTTGTTTCCTTTCAATGAAGGCTGATATTCGTCTGTCAATCTGCAGGTAACAGGAACAACTTATATTTAGATTTCATTACCGCTATTCAAAATGAAAGAATGGTACAGACTAGAGAAAAAGGGGTCCAAGAGTCACTTACTTCAGCTTTCCCAGCTTTTATCTGGACTACTTCTGGGTCAAAATTAACATGCGCCTCTTTTAGGTTTTCAGAACCATCGGCTGTGTGTTTTGCTTCCATCTGCACGCCTTTATCTACTACATTTGAATTAGTCTCACATTTCCTGCCTTCTGTCTTACTGGAGTCATCAATGGGTACAGCACTTTCTTCTTTAATCAAAGACTGGAGTTTGTCTAAAAATGGCTAGGCAAAAAGAAAAAGCAGAGAAGGCTTAAAGTGACAGAACACTTTTTATACTTAAATTTCTAAAACAAGCTGCTTAAAGTAATTGTAGAGGCAATATGCCATCACTTTTGTGCAAGTAGTTCAATCAAACTAGAATTAAAATATAGTATCTCACCAAGTGTCACTGCCCTTCTGATCAACGCCTTTTACTAATCTGAGTATAAAAAACCCTCTCGAGTCCAGATGATCTGAACAAATCTGCCTGTTCCTCATTTGTTTTGCACGAAATCAAAGCACCCGCCTTTGGCATCAATGCCACTTAATTTACATGTAATTCAAACGCTTACTCAGAACATTAAGGCTTAAGTATTTTTCCTCAGCATGAGAGCCAGGACTCTCATCCTGCTGAAGCTCTTGCTCTAACACCACACCACCGGCAGCATCCCCACTTGAAACGGGAGCCACCCAAAATGCACGCCAGAATACACACACACACACACACACACACACACACACACACACACACACACACGGGGCTTCTCCCAACACAGCCCATACCGCAGAACAGAGGAGACGGGCTCTAGTTTCTCACCTAAATCAAACAGCTGATACGTGCACAGCACTGCGCCGAGAGCTGTGAAGAATTACCTATTTAAACATTCTCCTCCAATTCAATTACACAAGCATTTATATCTCATTTGAGCTGCAAAGTTAATTTTACGCTATTTTCCATTAACAAGATATTTCAGTTGGCACTGTCAAGAATTTTGAAAAAAAAAAGATATAACAGTGACCTCAAAAATTAAAAACCCCAACAGATTATTCAATTGTCATGTGAACATTCAATATTAGCATTTGCTGTCTAGCATGTAGTTCTAACTTTGCTTTATTTTTTATCAGCATATCCACCTAGAATAAGGGCAAAATCACAATTGGGAATTTCTACCATAAGTGCTCCTTGAGAACAGCTGAGAGCTGAGCCAACAGAATTCTGGCTTTTTCCAATGGAGCTTGTGCAGGAGATGATCCTGACAGATTGACATCTAATTCAGCAGAAGAGCAAAATGATTATAGACCTATTCTTCTTGTGGCCCCCTGCAGTGGTCAGAAGATTTGTGCTAGACACCGATCCAAAACTACATCCCAGAATAAGGAACTAAGCAAGTTATGCGACTTTTAACATTAATAAAAGCTTAAAAATGTCAAATGAAAGTGACAAAACACAGCAATTGGTTGCTTGACAAGAGGAAACATTAAATGCCCAAGAAGTTACTTTAAAAAAAATCGGTGCTGGAAATATGGTTAATTGCAGAGAGACACACCAGGATGTTTCATGCTGGGATAATGCCACTTCTTGATCCACTGAAAGCACTCCACGAGCCGCAAAACTCACCCAACGCATGGAATCATTATCATAGCATGACACACACCTGCCGTGTTATTGCTTAATTATATCCCACCACAGATGGAAGTGTGCTGCATTTACAAGGCAAGCACAGAAATCAACAGGACTGCATGCGTGCAATCTTCTTACCAACAGTAGCTTGCAATGCTGTTCGCAAAACTCTGCACTAGCCGTTTTATGAACAGGGCTAAACCCCTTTACGATACACAGGGAAACTTCCAAAATGCATTATAGCTGCACCATTTTCTTGTATATAATATGACAGCTTGGAACTGAGATTTGCATTTCAATATGAATTTGGGTGCTTAGAGTTTGTGTTTTTTTTTTAAAGTGTTCAGTAAATATTACCTGTAAATTGGAAATATGCTGTTGCAGAGCCGTAAAGAGCAACATGGGCTGAAGTGGAGATGCACTTTGAAACTTGCTCCAGTCAATATTAATTTTCACCACATCTTCTCCAAGACTAAGCTTCAGAAAGCACAAACAATGTCACAAAAGCATTCCAGCCCAAACAGACTTATCAACCACATAAAAACAACAAGGTTATGAATGACACTTTTCTCTCAAACAAAAAGTTCAAGTTAATACACAGGCAAAAATCATGCTGAAAAACGTTGAAATTCTACAGCAACTAACTCGTTAGTAAACTCTGATTTTAGCCAGACTTACTGCCACACTGTAATTCTCATTTTACTTTTACTAGCAACTTGCATTTTGATTATATTAACGTATCTTTTGTTCTTGAGCATAATTGCTCTGAGGCTCCACTGTTTTAAATGAGACTTCGGCTGTAATAATGCATGCAATTGTTTGAAATTAATTTCCAATTCAAACAATAGCTTTCTTTTAGGACTGCATTTAGGATTGTGATACAAGTTGTTTAGCCTGACTTTAATAATATTAAATATTAATATAAAATAATTAATATTAATTAGAGATATAATATATTACTATAACAATATTGCTATTAATTAATATTAATTACTAGCTTGTCCTTACCCGGTGTTGCCCGGGTATTTATTTATCCCAAGCTTCTATTAGACAGGAAAAGGAATGAATTTTATCTATAATGTAAAATCAAAGTAATTTTATGTGTAAAAGTAAAAGTATCAGTATAAAAATTATAAAGTAAAATGTTTTACAAATTCACTATAATATTAATTTAACTCAGAACCTGATTATAAACAACATTTTTAGTTTCACCTCCAGGAGCAAGAATAAATAAATGCTTGGGTGAACCCACCCTTGAGCAAGCAACATAAAGTTGTCTGTGGGAGAAACACGGCGATCTCAAATCCACTCCGCAGTACTTAACAGACTGCCCCTGTGACTTGTTGATCGTGATCGAGAATGCAAGTCTCACTGGAAATTGCAATCTCTTACAGTTAAAAGGGAGATCCGTCGGAATGAGTGGTATCCGTGGGATAAAAACTGTTCTACCCGCTCCCTTTCTTGTTAAGATAGTCACTTCAATGACATTACCCAGCATCCTCTTGACACACAGCCCTGTGCCGTTGCAAAGGTTTGGTGGGTGGAGGTTCCGTAGTAAAATAATTGGAGATCCCACTGTAAGTAAAAGACAATGTGGTGGCAATCCAGCCGTATCAAGTGAATTTAGGAAGTCTGATGGGAAATTGACGACCTCATAGGCATCTATTACGGTATTGATAGCCTTGTATTCAGTGACTATGCCTGGTAACATGGCAAGTATTTGATTGGAGTCCAAGACTGGGGCATAATGATTTCTAAAAATTTCCAGAAGGTTCTACAGAGTTCTATTCGACTACATTTGGGCTTAAATGTCATCGGGACTGTCACCAATCAGCTTAATGACCCTGAAAACTATGGATTTGACACTAATGTCGGTCATTTTGGACATTTTATTTTTCACCCCTTCTCACCCCCCATGCTGATGGGGGCTGAACGTGGACTTAAACAGCATTGGGAGTGCCACCGTTCATCTCAGCGACCCCGAAAACTATGGTGTCAACACGAATGTTGGCCATTTCCGATTTTTACAGGTCACCCCCTTCCCACCCCCATCCCTAGGGGTGCTAGGGGTGTCTCACCCCCACAGTATTTCTAGAAGTGGGATGAGTTGTGAAATCTGAAATCAAATGGTGTCCTCTATGCCACCATCAGCGTGCTGCGGATATTCTAGTTCCAAGCACTGCATCTTGCACCCCTTCTCACCCCCCATGTGGGAGTGTCACCATTCATCTCAGCAACCCCGAAAACTATGGATTCAACACTAATATCGGCTGTTTCCGATTATTTTTACAGGTAGAGGTATCTTACTCCCACAGTGTTTCTTTCCAGAGTGTAAGGCATATGTGCACCAAGTTTGGTGTAAATTGCTCCAAGCATTCCAGAGTTATGCTGGAACATACATACACACACGTCCATTTTTATATATATAGAAAAAGATTGCAATAGTAGTATTATAATAGAAGAAGAAGAAGAAGAAGAAGAAGAAGAAGAAGAAGAAGAAGAATGCCTTTCCCATGCCAAAACCCATGCCTTTCCCTGCCTTTCCCATGCCAAAACAAATGCCCAAGGCAGCTTACAGAGTTACATAATAAAAGTACAAAAGAAAAACTCTATATAAAATGTGAAATCAGTTATTGGTCGTACAAGCCAACAACAACTTCAACGCAAAGGACAATCATTTGCTTACTAGTTCGGGCTTGGGATAGTGGGAGTTAAGTTCATTATGAGAAAATGTGCTAATCACACAGCCTGACTGACAGCCCCCCCCCCATCCCTGAGGGCTCCTGTATAAAAGGAATTCTGCATTAGAAGGTACATGTTCGTGCTAATTCTATCCCCTCCAGCTGGGCTCCCACAGGAGATGTTCCTGCTTGGAATTTAACTGGGAAGTTTCCAAGCGAAGCTCCACTGGAATGAATGAAAAATAATTCCTGCATACGTTGTTCAGATTTCTGCTAATTCCACAGCACAATCCTCACAACTTAGACCCAGAAATGAGTCTCGCTGATTGCAATGAACGGACTGGTCTACAGACTCCGCAAAATGCAGTCATTGAATCATGACGTGAAGTGAGGAAGGAAAGGTCCTTTTCTTGAGTGCTCCCCTACATTAAAAAATGCTTTTACTGTAAGTTGAAAAAAAAACAAAACCTTAGTTTTTCAACTTAGGTAACCAAGTAAAAACAAAAAACCAAACACCATCAAGGAGAAAGGTTCTAGCCTAGCTCTGTTATCCACTAGCTTTCTACTTGCAAATAATTTTTTTTGGGGGGGGGGGACAAGTATTCCTCTACCTCCAGTGGTGCAGTCTTATTTATCTCTACCACATCACTCTGTGCCACAAGGCTTACTTAATTGCAGCTCAAGTCTCCTCACACTACCAGTGGTTTCTGGAAAAGAGGTAGAGAAACCTTTCGCTCTAAGGAGCCTCTGCAGGAACTGGGCATTTTCTCAGCAGCTTTTGCAGGTGAGGTCTCCTTAAGGATTTAAAAGAAGCTGCAGCCCCAAAAATCATCCTGGAGAGAGGGCAAATTAATCCACTGCTGGAGATCCTTGGAATAAGCAGGTTTGCAGCTGTGGGTTACTGTCTTTCTCTGGCCAATTCTCTGTCTGACAAATGCTTTGCATGTCCAGAAGAGAGGTCTTTGGCAGCCAGGGAACTGGACAGGGGAGGGAATTGGGGATTTAAAAGGTAGCGGAACATTGTTTTGGGGAAGGACTACTAAGCTCCCAAACCTGTTTCCAAAACCAAGCTTGGTCAGCTTTGCCTCAAGCCTCTGGTTAAAAACAGGTTAACTAATAAGCTGCTTCTCATTCCCACCTTTGGAATTTTTCAAGAAAGGTCTGGACAGTCCAGCAACTTTCAAAGACGCCATGAACAAGACAGAATGGTCTTAGTATAGGGCAGAGAGTTGGTTCACAGGATTCCTCTCTACTGCTATATAAAAACTTAGACAACTTCAACAAGCTCTGCACACTGCAAAGCAAAATCATTTCTTGGCAACACAAATAGGTCATCAGTGAATATTGTAAAAAGTATTTGCTACCTTCACTTGCAGGTCTAATTTAAACCTGCAAAAAGACTTTGACCCTTTAGAACAGAAACCTGTGCTTTCACTTTATGCAAAACCCCAAGTACATGGATGGCACTTTACAAATAATATTCACTCTGATCCTTCTTCATATTGTATTTTGCTACTGTACAATTGCTGAAAACCTAGAGAGGGCACCAGATCTGGAATAAAAACACTCCTGAGTTTCATACACACAATCATTGTTGAGGAACACAATGCCCAGTTTATCCACAGCCTTTCTCAGGGAAGGCTATCTACAGTCTCCTCACTCTTAAGCCACCCTGACAGGAGACATACCAAAATTGTTATAACGAAGATAGTTAAAAGGGATAACAAAACCAGCTTCAATTCTCTCATGCACATGAGACAGAACACATTGTTCTGTTTTAAATGCAATCATTGGGGGCCATCAAATAGGCTTCTGTTGTGAAAGGAGAGAAATGGCAGAGGGAAGTATTCTGGTTGAGAGAAATAAAAGCTGGCTGACCAGGCTTAGGAACTGATCCGAAAGAGCAACTGTTTCCCTCTACAAACCTGTCCTTGCAGACCTCACGGCTGGGGAACGCCACAAAAAGTTATTTATCAGACTTGCCTAATTTATAGCACATTTATATTGCTGAAAGGAAAATTTTCTCCAACATGCCATGCCACTCCTTTAACTGTACTCCCTTCCTCGACTGGCCTGAGACTCGCACGTGTGCAGTGGGCACCTGCAATCAGTACTGTGCTGTGTTTACAGCAGGGCTAACTAGGTGATCATCTGAAAACAGGGCTGCGTGTTTTAAGTTGCTCTATGTTACAGAATTTTAAGTTTCTTCTCCGCTCCCTTCCCAGCTTCCAAGAAGGTGCCTTACAGAGAAGATGTTTATCAAGATTTCAATGGCTCCCTCCTCCCAACTTTAAGTACAGCTCTTAATTCTGAACACTATTTATATAGTCTTTGTGTTCATGACTACTAATATTATATGCTAATTAAGGGCTCAATCCTTTCCGTCTTTCCAGCACTGATGCACCCACAGTGCAGCCTCAAGGTACAGGAACAAACATTCCTTTCCCTTGAGGAGGCCTCTGAGACCGCTCCCCACCTTATGACGCAGAGCAGCCCTTGTTGGAATAGCTGCATCTGTGCTGGAAAGCTGGATAGGAGGATTGGGTCCTGAGTCATTCTGCAGATGGAGGACTCAAGCTGACACACTGTAATGTGCAATGCAACCAAGGCCATGAAACAAAGCCAAAACAGAAATAGAGACTTGTATATCCCAAATCTAACTCCAGTAATCCATCCATGGGGAAGGGGGAGGAACACTCACTACTTAAGTAGCCAGTCAACTTATTTCCATCCACTACGTACAATTTATTGTTTTGTATTGAATTGATGTATTGTTTATGTAGGTTTTAAACTGTCTTGAACACCATGGTTGTAGCCTGGGAAAAAGCGGTATAGAAATCTTAGCTAACAACAACCTGGGAAAGACATAACATGAGATTGTTTATTGACAGCAACCAATTCTGTTTCCTCCTCAAAGTTTCTCGATCAAGCCGCTTCTTAAAACTACAGCTATTGAGCCTCTGAATTATCAGTCACTGCACAAAATCTTTTCAACCTTGCGAAGGATTCTTGTAACTTCTCTATGCATCCTTGCCGACTGTTCAACTTTGTTTTAAAACTCCAGATGCTAGAAGTGACTACACTCCACTAGCCACCTTTACAAGCGATACAGATAGAAATGAATCACTTCTCTCTGTATGGATCAATGTGTCCTTGTCTTTTAATTGAAATACATGTAAAGACTTGAGAAGGTTATGAGAGTGGGGCCACATTTGCCATCCTTGGCCTAGCTTACTAGCACAGCATTTTGAGAGCTATCGTAATTTAAGCTTTAAGACAAGAGTGTTTCTTATCCCTTTCCAAGGGCAGGCTGTATAGTTTCAAGGGTATGTGTATGGGGGATCTTTGAGAAAATGTCATAATTACAAGGTTCGCTGTGGGATTTGGCCCTCCTTTTGCTTAAATCAGTAATAAACTCAACTGAGACTCGGGTTCTTCAGCTACCTGCACTTGCTCTTTGTTTCTCAACGGGCTGAAAGGCTACTATGCATCTATCAGCCAGCCAACGCTCCAATGTCGCACAGTCCACAATGATGGGAGCAGGGCCGGCTTTAAGCCAACGTGACCGATGTCGTCACATCAGGCCCTGCACTTCAGGGGGCCCCACACTAGCAAGGTGAGCATATTGCCCGCGGCTGCAGCTGGGATCTCTACGGGCTGCAAGTCAGTGGGGTGAGCAGAGCAGCTTTACCTTGGTCTCGTCCACCTGCCTCTGCCTCTGAACAGCCCAAGATGGGCCACCTGGAAACCGTTGGCGGTGATGTTATGATATCCCCCCCAACTGCTTCCAAATGCCATGCTTTGCACGTGGCACGAACAGCGCTCTTCTTGGTGAGCGGGGGGCCCTGCAGGGAGGGTTGGGGCCCCCGCAGGAATGCCCCACATTGGGCCCCGCCGCTGCTAGAGCCGGCCCTGCATGGGAGGGCTGAAAAAGAAATAAAGCAGCGAGAG
Organism: Lerista edwardsae; assembly: GCA_029204185.1. NCBI lineage: Eukaryota > Metazoa > Chordata > Lepidosauria > Squamata > Scincidae > Lerista > Lerista edwardsae. The sequence continues at coordinate 3,589 of JAJKFI010032603.1, read as the reverse complement.
GGACAGGGAGTGACGCATCGAAGAGGAATACAGTGTGCCTGGCACCGGCAGGAGCTACTCAGCAACTCAGAAGAGGACCAGGAGAGCAAATGCCTCCAAGAATAGGGCGCTATTCACGCTCACGCAACTGCCCCAGTACGCGCGTTTCGTGTCCCGGCGCCAGAGCGGCCCCCGCGGGGCTCCACGCTGCGCACGCTCAGCGCCTCCGGCTGCCGCAAGACGCGCTGCTCGGAAACGACCCTCCGGCTTCAGCGGGGCGCTGGCACAGAGCCCGGCCCGCCGCCGCCGCTACCCGCAGGACTGGCTCCCGGCGGGCGGAGCACCAGCGAGGACGGGGGGCGGGGCGGGCGGGGCGGCGACGCCTGCAGGGCGCCCGGGCGGAGGCTGGCGGGGCTGCGCGGCGCCCCATAAGAAGGGAGGCCCCTCTGTGGGGGGGGGGCGAGGCCACCAGGCCCACACGGAGGGCTCGACCGCAGTCCCGCCCCCACCGTCCCGAGGGGGCTCCGCAGGCCGTCCAGCCTCTGGGGGGGGGCAGCCCCTCCTGCCCCCCAGCGTGGGTCGCCCCTCCCCCACCGCCCGGCCCGTCACGTCACGTCACTGACCTGCCCCACCAGCGCAGGCAGCGAGCGCAGCGACCCCCTCAGGACCTCTCGGAGCGGCTCCTCGGGGGCGCCTCCCGGCGGTGCTGAGACCTCGGGCGGGTCCCGGCAGGCCTCCGCAGCGGCAGCCATGACGACCGGCCGGCGCGAGCCCCTTCAGGCCCTGGAGGAGGGGGCGCACGCCGACTCGGCGGCCCCGCCCCTCGCCTCTCGTCGCTGCCGGATGACGCGCGGAGGGAGCCCCGCCCACCGAGCGGCCTGCGGGACTCTCGCGCCCCACCCCTCCCCGCTCACGCGCGTGACTGGCGGGCGAGGCGGCCAATGAACCGCGTCCTGACCCCGCCCCCCCAGGCTTCGCCAGCGCGAGACTCGCCCCGGACGTGCTGGGGGCGGGGTGGGGGCGGGGCAGGCGGTCAGCTGGGCGGGGCTGGGCGGCGGGGCTCCTGGCGCGGGCTCTGGGGCCGCCCCCCTCGGCTCCAGCAGGGCTGCTCGCTGCCAGCCCAGCCCAGGCACTGTAGTCTCGGTCGGGGAGGCGTCGATGACGTTTCTTAACTGCCCCAACGGCGCCCTTTTGCCGGCCCCAGACTGGCGAGGGGAGTCTCGTGCCTGAGGACTGGTCACCGGCGCCTCGCCCAGCCCAGCCCCAGCCGCAGCCTGGCGTCTTCATTGGGCGCTGCGAGGGAAACCGGCGACCTCGGAGGGCCGGACGCGGGCCAGGGGCGCGAGAGGCAAGTCTCTCCCCGGGCTGGATGCCCTCCGCCTGCTCCGGCGGGGCTGCTCCGGGGCTCCTCAGGCCCAGGTTGTGTCAGTTGTTATCGCTCCCTCCCCACAGACAAGGCGAGCAAGTGCCCTTCTGTTTGCCTCAGGATTTCACCTCAGGATTTCACCTCAGAATGCCAGGTGCAGGCGAGTGGCCGCAGAAAGCAGGCAGCCCGTTGTCTTGTGTGCTTCCTGAGGCACCTGGTGGGCCGCTGTGAGATGCAGGAAGCTGGACATGAGGGCCCTTGGCCTGATCCAGTGGGGCAGATCCTATGTTCTTAGATAATTCTATTTCCCTCAGGATTTTACCTCAGGATTTACCTCAGAATGCCAGGTGCAGGCGAGTGGCTGCAGAAAGCAGGCAGCCTGTTGTCTTGTGTGCTCCCTGAGGCATCTGGTGGGCCACTGTGAGATACAGGAAGGTGGACTGGATGGGTCTTGGTCTGACCCAGTGGGGCTGTTCCTATGAGTACATGCAGTGGTATCATCTACTCTCTTGCAGACGGAACGCTGGGCGGGACTTAGAGTGATTGACAGCCCGTCGACTCACTTCCGCTTTCTTCGCGCGCCCCGCGCGGATTTCCCTCGCCTCGGAGGGGGCGCCTGCTCGCCCAGGCAGCCGGCGCGCCCCCACCCATCCCCCCCGGCGAGCAGGCACCCCCTCCGAGGCGAGGGAAAGCCGCGCGGGGAGCGCGAAGAAAGTGGAAGTGAGTCGACGGGCTGTCAATCACTCTAAGTCCCGCCCAGCGTTCCATCTGCAAGAGAGTAGATGACACCACTGAGTACCTGTCTGAAGAGGAGCATCTGGTTCTGGTGGCTGTCAAAGAGAAATGCTGTGGAGAATCCTGACGGCCATCAGTGTGTTTATCTCGGAATTAACCACAGAATGCTTTGGCATTCTGGCAACAGGATGGAAGCATCTTGTTGTCTTGTGTGCTCCCTGAGGCAACTGGTGGGCCACTGTGAGATGCAGGAAGCTGGACATGAGGGGCCTTGGCAAACCCGGAAGTGTACAGACATTTGTCAGGCACTGGGACTCAATGATGTTCTTAGAAATTAAATTCTGGTTTCAAATTCTTGGGCACTTATATCACAGAGGACCTCTTGTGGACTGTTAACACCACCATGTTAGTAAGGAAAGCACAAAGGCAGTTATACTTCCTGAGCATACTCAGGAAGATAAATCTGCCACATACGCTTGTGTCTTATCGTAGTACCATTGAGAGTGTCCTGACATATGGCATCTTAGTGTGGTATGGGAGTAGCTCTGCAATGAACAAAAGAGCATTGCAGAGAATTATAAAGATGGCTCAGACCATCATTGGGACCCATCTTCCAGCCCTGGATGACATCTTTGTATCCCACTGTCTGCAGAAGTCACACTGTATCCTAAAAGATTCGTTCCATCCAGCCTACAACCTATTTGAACTGTTGCCTTCTGGAAAACGGTATAAAGTTACACACACTGCAGGATTTATGAACAGCTTTTATCCCAAGGCTGTAATTATGTTGAACAATGAACTCAGAAAATTGCCAGGAACAAGATAATAAGACATTTTCTATGGTATTGAGATTCATTGTTCATTTTGCTGCTTGTGCGTCCCTGTGTGTGAAATGGTATTGTGTTTTAGACATTTTAGATATTTATTGATATTTATATGGATGGATGTGTGTATGGGTTGAGTGTATGAGTGTATGATGGTTTTGGTGTTGTGTATTGTTGTGAAGAGGTTGTGGTCCATGTCGTAGACTGCTTCAAAAATTTTGTTGTACGTTACGTATAATGACAAATAAAGTTTCTAATTCTAGAAGGGGTGAAAATTCTAAGTTTTGCAGGATCTGACCTCCTGGGTCAAGCAGCCCCTCCCCTTCACTTCCAGAGCCATTTGGGGACTGGACTAGTCCAATTCTTGGAATGAGGGATGAGCAACGATCCAGGGCCAAATCTTATCCCAACTTTCCGGCATCAGTGCCCCTTATCTTAAGGGGGCCTCCTTGACTGCCCTCCCATCCGAAAGTACAGTTTGTGCTTTGTAGGCACGGCTGCATCAGCACTGGAAAGTTTGCTACCTGAGTCTGCTGCATAACAGCCTTCACATGTGTATTGGAAAATGTGAAAGATTTCCCCCAAGAAGGCAATGGATGGTGCCAACAGTGGCCCTGGAGGTAGGGCCTCTTTCTTTCTTTCTTTCTTTCTTTCTTTCTTTCTTTCTTTCTTTCTTTCTTTCTTT
>JAJKFI010032600.1:0-30891 GCA_029204185.1 Lerista edwardsae | reverse complement strand
AATAATGCAGGGATGGCTGCTCAGTTCTCCAGAGGCTTCCTTTTTTTTGCCAGAATTTACTGCAAAGTTTATTTTTAATGTAGAGGAAGAATGGCTAGAAGCTAGAAACTAGTCATTACTTGAAGGTTAAAAAGAAACAAGTACAAATGACAGTCACTCAGTGTTTTCTGAGAATATACAGTTAGTCTTCATTATCCACTAGGGTTAGGTTTTCTGGAAATCCTCGTGGATAGCGAATCAAGATAACAAACACTTGATCCTATGGGATCAATGGGGTTAGATGCAAGGGGTCTGATATCTGCCATCAGAAGAATCAGGAATCCAGCAGAGTGCAGCAGGAAGTGCCAAAAGATCTTTGAATGCTGCAGAGAACTTCCAAAGTCAGCAGGGATCTTCAGAATGGCACCTACGACCAATATGGACCCCTTAAACATGGCCAGTGATGCTTCTCCCAGTCATTTTAAAGGGGTCAGTGCTGGTCACACGTGCTGTTCTGAAGGTCCCTACTGCCTTTGAAAGGTCTCTGTGTAGGGGATAATGAGGACAGAGGCGCAGATAATGAGGGAAGTAGCAATTCTGCCCTTCACAGATAAGCCAGGTTGTGGGTAGCGAGTTCATTTATAAAGAGGACTGACAGTATTTTCTTTCTCCTCATAGGGCAATATGCTCAAAAAACAAAAATTCAGAGGCCCCATATCTCCTCCCTACCTCCATGTTCTTCCTCTCCTTCTCTCTCTCTCTCACACACATACACAGACACACACACACACAGCGTTTGGGCTTCCCTCTGTTTTGTAGTTCCTGCCCTATCCCAATCAATAGAACTCAAGCCAGCTATGCTGCTACTCCAGGGGTCAGGGAACTTTTTTACCTTTTACCCCAAAATATATTTAGATACGCTGACGTTACCCCCTTGACGTTATTCCCCGCCCCCGCCAGAACAAAAGGAAAAAAATTACATATTGGAACCCATTGCTTTTTATTTGATTAATTAATGAGCTTAATAAATGCTATGTAAATATGAAGTTGTAAAGAGTTTGGGTACACCTGCAGACCTTGAGAGAATAGAATTTAACCCTTCTGGGTTACAACTAGCTTACCTTTCTGACAACAGGTTTAGGTGCTTGGACTTAAGATTTCTCTCTATAATGAATTCAGATTGGGGCGGGCGGGCGGGCAGGCTCTCACACAGGCCAGCAACAGCAGTTCTGATTTTGTTTTTGTTTTCTGCTGTTCGCCTTGCCTTGTTGCCTCTTTGTGTCCCTGACTCCCTGCGCAGGCGCAGGCACCCCAGCCCTCCCCCCACTCGCTTGCCCGCCCGCCCCACTCCTTGGGACAGCAAGACAAGGCAAACCCAGAGAGAGCCCTAGCTGCTCACAAGCAAAGAGGCACGTCCACAGAAGTCCTCTCAACGCGCACGCACGCGTCTGCGGGCACATGCACACACACCCCTCAGCTGCTCACCAGAGCCTCCCCCACGCCTGCACGTCTCGCGTCCCTGCCGGGCTCCAGGGTGGCGGTGACAGCAGCAGTTCCTCGGCCTCCCCACCTGGAGCTGGTTCGGGCTCTTCCCTGGCGTCGAGCACCACCAACTCCACGGCTGCCTGAGTGCCAGCCGGGAGCGGGTCTGCGCCGGCCTCGCTGCCCGGAATAGGCTTGGCCTCGCCGGCTCCCCCATCACCCGGCACCGCCGCAGTTGCAGCCACGGCCGCCATTTTCTCTGCTGTTGCTCCCTTCTCCCTCTACCAGCAGCGGGATCGAGAACCACGGCCTGGGAAGGGAGGGGAATGCTGCCTATTGGGGGCCAAGTATCTTGCTGCTTCTAATCTCCTATTGGAAGCAAGGGAAATCCATCAAGCATGAGAGGAACTTCCCATTGGTCAGAAGAGAGAACGTTGGTCATGAAGGAAGGATGAGGGAAAAGGGGGCGGGGCATACTCCTATCTGTCCATTACCCCCAGGAATTTCATTTTTACCCCATTTGTGGTAATTTACCCCTGTTCCCTGACCACTGTGCTAGTCTATTCCCGTGATACCTCATTGCCAGGCGGGATGCTTGGAAGCTCCAGCCCGCCTTACGGCTTGTGGCATCCTTAAAGGGTCACAGAGGTCTTTGTTTCTAGGTTTACAGCCTAAGTCTTATTGTATACAGATGACTGAGTAAATAACTTTGAGTAGAATAAATAACACAGTTTTCAAAGACCTCTAGCCATGGATCACACCCCTTTACAAGCCATCCAGGCTAGTGTTGATCATCTTGTGACAATGAATTCCATAGGATTCCTTTCCATAGAATTTTGCACTTTGTGAAAAGTAACTCTTTTTGTTTGTCTTAACTCTCCCACCACTGACCCTTGGTTGTAGTATTGTGAGAAAGGAAGAAACACTTCCTTTCTGGGTCTTTGTAGGGCTGATAGTTCATAACCAGCACCATGTCAGAAATCACGCTAGAAGTCAGTGCAATTCATGGAGCACAGGTGTAATATGTGCTGAGAAGGAGGTTCCCAAAAACTGCTGCATTTTGCCCTTGGTGCAAGGTCAGGTCCAGTGTTTTATAGTAATCCAGATAAGACAAGATATGACAATTGTATGGATGGCAATGAAATCGTGATGGCTAAGTGCTTGGCTAATTTATTTATTGGATAGGTCAATTCATCTTATTGGTGCAAAACATTTTTTTATTACAATCCCTTTATGATCTAGAAATAAAACAATTTTCATTGAAATGATAAACCTGTGTCTTGGCTTTATCCCTTTGGGTTGCAAGTCGGGGCTGTTCTGATGGAATGTTCCTCCATACGAAACAATTTTCCCACATGAAAAAATGATATGTTGGCGTAGTATGTAGTATATAGTATGCTTCCTAACTTAGTATTTTCTCTGATGTTCTAGCTTTCTATTATTGAAATGCTTTTGGAGGAACATTCCATCATGTGATCACAAGGCGTATATCTTTAGCTGTCAAGGAAGAGGAAGACGTGGGTTTGGTGTTCAATTGTTACTCATATCTAGGCTGACCTTTCTGAACAGGCTTGAGGACCAGTATTGTACTTCAGTTTGCTGCCAATTTCAACTAAACTTCTGATTAATACAATACTTTTCTGCAATGTCCAAAATAGTTTTGAAATTTTTTCAAAATAGTTTTGAAAATAGTTTTTCTTATTTTTGTTTCATCATACATAATGTTCAGAGTTAGACATTTCCTGCCAACTTACCTTTTTTTGGTCCCTTTCTACAGTGAAGGGACACAAGAAGGCATTGAGGAAAAAAGTGTGTGTGTGTGTGCCTGTGCCCGTGCCCGCTCTTGTGTTTTGTTCCTTGATGCGTGGCAATTTTAAACGCAGATCATTTCTGCACAGTATACTTTAGCCCAGCAAAATGTACTGATTTGGGGCTGCTGTTGAAAGAGATGCTTTTCTTAAATTGATTTACAGTCTCGTCAAGATTATGTAGTGTGCCTGTTTGAAGGAAAAGTAGAAGCATTACATAGAGTTTGCAGTACATGTGTGTACATACAGTTTAGCATAGCAGCAATGAGTGTGTTTTTCTATCATGTATCAATTCCTTTTAATTTTGCTCTGCTTATGAAGTGTTAAAGTTGAAATTATCAGATGCAGTTGGTAGAGAAGGAAGGAAGAGATCACGTCCTCTGATCAAACAGAGATTAGATATGGTTTGATCATGTTCTCTTTAAAACCAAGTTGTAGATAGTTGTTGTCAAGTTTTCTAAATTACTTGGTTGTTTTTTTCAGTTTTAAAAACTTTTTATTTAAAGATTTTCCAGTCAATACAAGCAAGATAGTTCTCTTCCCTCCAGCCCCAAACCTAGAACAAAGGAAAAAATCTTGAGCAGAGTTCACTGGGGAAGACTTCAGACCTGAGCAATCACATACTGTATTCTATTACTGTGTTTTTAGATGTCAGTGTTACCATTGGAAACTCGCCTAACAATTTTTTTTTCCAGTTTTCAAGGTACAACACCTTAAAATGCAGTGGAAGACTGTACAAAGATAGGCAGCCCTATCCTAACATACACTGGTACAAGTTCGGGGTAAGGGAACATTTTCCCTTTATCTGTGTTGAGTCCCAGTCTGCCTTATGGGGTTACTTGGATCTCTGCCAGGTATTTTGCTGCCCTGAATCCCAGAAGCCCATGTAAGGCTTCAAGGCATGGGAGTGGGGATTAGGATCCCCACTTGCACTGCCACCACCAATGCCACCCACAGCCCCAATCCACTTCCTGATCCGTGTCCCCATTCAAAACATCCCTCCCAACCCCCGGAATGTCTCCCCACTTCCCTCTCCCAGTTTCTGTTTTTACCAGCATCGTACAAGATTAGAAACAACCTCCAAGGCTTCAGTCCTGCACTGTGATTTGCTCAGTGAGACAAGGAGCCCTCCCTGTAAGTAGCATGAAGTGGGGTGGGACGACCAAGAGGTGGGGTAGCCCCTCTGGCTAGCCTTCCTTGCCTGGTGGCAGCAGATTCAGACTGTAGAGGATTTTCCCACGTGTGCTGCATGTCCAAACAAGGAAACCCGGGGATGGGAAGGAAGTGAGCTTGCTAACCACTAGACCCTACTGCCTGGGTCAGCATGTGGTCATTATCACCTCCTGGCACAGAAGATACAATGTACAGGAAGCAGGATTGGATACTACTTGCAGCAGTAATTATGTCATAATACCATAAGCTCTAATGTGCGTACCTGATCCATACCGGAACTGGATTTTTGATGTACAAAACATATCTGGAAAATTAATTCAGTAATTTTAGAATGAATTATGTTTGGATCTACACATCACTAATGTTAAAGGGAGAACTAATAGTGAGCTTTTAATTATATTACTGCAAATACATTTCATAAATCAAATTGGTAATCAGTTCATTATTTTTTCACCAATTATCATTCAACTGAATATTATAGCTATATTAATTCACTCTTCAGTAGTATGTTTCTTCTTAAGCCTCTGATTAAATATCTGAGTGCTGCTTAATTATATTTTAATCTGTAATGATCAAATACATTCCTACAAGTCATTATACTTCATGCTAATAAGACTGTAGAATCTCATCAGTTATTTAAAAATGTAACATTAATGAGTTGCATCTTTTGCAATCTGTCATACCGTCATCTTTTTTTGCTTTTAGTTTCTTCCACAATATTACATTTAATATGTTAACAGTTGAGCCCTAGCCTTTCCCCACCCCTTACGTGGCCACGCGAAAAAGTTGTGCCCTGTATCCACCTTAGGTAGGGGACAGATAGGAAGGCTTGGGAGGGGAAAGTGGAATTATTTCACCCTTTTTGTTGTTGTTCAGTCGCTAAGTCGTGTCCGACTCTTCGCGACCCCATGGACCACAGCACGCCAGGCCTCCCTGTCCTCCACTAGCTTCCTGAGTTCGCCCAATTTCATATTCATTGCTTCGGTGACACTATCTAACCATCTCATCCTCTGTCGCCCCCTTCTCCTTTTGCCTTCAATCTTTCCCAGCATGAGGGTCTTTTCTAAAGAGTCCTCTCTTCTCATCAGGTGGCCAAAGTATTGGAGCTTCAGCTTCAGCATTTGTCCTTCCAGGGAGCAATCAGGCTTGACTTCCTGGAGAATTGACCGATTGGATCTCTTTGCAGTCCAGGGGACTCTCAAGAGTCTTCTCCAACACCATAATTCAAAAGCATCGATTCTTCGACGCTCTGCCTTTCTTATGGTCCAGCTCTCACAGCCATACATGGCTACTGGGAAAACCATCGCTTTGACTATGCGAACCTTGGTTGGCAGGGTGATGTCTCGGCTTTTGATTAAGCTATCTAGGTTCACCATAGCTTTCTTCCCAAGAAGTAAACGTCTTTTAATTTCATGGCTGCAGTCACCATCTGCGGTGATCTTGGAGCCCAGGAAAATAAAGTCTGTCACTGCTTCCATTTCTTCCCCTCCTATTTGCCAGGAAGTGATGGGAGTGGTTGCCATGATCTTAGTCTTTTTAATGTTGAGCTTCAAACCAATTTTGGCACTTTCCTCTTTCACCCTCATCAAAAGGTTCTTTAGGTCTTCCTCACTTTCTGCCAGTAGAGTGGTATCGTCTGCATATCGGAGGTTGTTGATGTTTCTCCCAGCAATCTTGATTCCAGCCTGTGAGTCATCCAGCCCTGCCTTCCTCATGATGTACTCTGCGTATAAGTTAAATAAGCAGGGTGACAATATACAGCCTTGTCGTACTCCTTTCCCAATTTGAAACCAGTCGGTTGTTCCATGTCCAGTTCTAACTGTTGCTTCCTGACCCGCATAAAGGTTTCTCAGAAGGCAGATCAGGTGGTCTGGAACTCCCATCTCTTCAAGAACTTGCCACAGTTTGTTGTGATCCACACAATCAAAGGCACCCTTAACCTTCTGTAATTCTTGTAACTTGTCTCCTTGGGCCTGCACCAACTCTTTAGCTGGTGTACGTTTGAGGAGAAGAAAGGGGCAGGGAGGTTTAAAAAGAGGGGATAGGATCTGGTATAAGCTGTTGCAGCTGGATCCACCCATCTCTGTTCCTCCTCCTTCACTGTTTATTTGCCCCACCTTGCTCCTACCGCTATCTTACCTGTTCAATTCAATGCTGTCTGTCTTGTGTCATTATTCGGGGGGGTGTTTTATGCTCCTCTTCACAAGCACCATTTTCCTCACTTTCCTGTCGCTGTAGTGATTAGCTCCTGATCTTCTCAGCATGGGACAAACAAGGGAAGACAAAATCAGACAAAATTATAGTCAGACCCCCCCCCACGTTTTAATCCCCCCCAACTTATCTGAGAGTTTTAGAAAATTCCATGATTTTCAGCTCAGAACCTGCCCTTGACTTATCTATGAGATTGACATACTTGAATATCTACAGTAGTTGCAGGTGGACTTAAAAACTGGTTTTGTAATATAAGCTAAAGAGGCAGCCTTTCCTTTTACTCTGTTTTGTGTAGCAACAATTTCAGTTCTAAATGTGTGTGGTAAGAAAAGGTCTGCTTACATTTGAATTGACGTGCTATACTTCTTGGGATCTAAAACTTCAACTTTATGGAACTAGATCTTTAAAAAAAAAATTCTTTACAGCTGTCACAGTTTACCAAACTGGCATTCATTCAGAAGTGAAGTTTTAATAGCCAATCTCTGTTTATACTACTATTACAACATCAAGAACATACCATGACTGCTTTTGAGCAAAATTAAGGGTCTTATCTAAAGAAAACACCCCTGTCTGATTCATTGTGTGATGAATTTGTTCCTTTGGGCATTTGTTCCTTTGGGCATGTAAAACACAATGGTTGTTTGAGTGGGACAGAGCAAGAATGGAATTAAGGGAGGAATCACTGATGTGGGAATTGGGCAGTGGAAGGGGGAGACTTCGGGGTCAATAAGATTTGGTGCTGCTAATACTGGAGGGGTGTTACATATATAACTGGAATTGTTCTCGAATGTATGCAAAACTCCTAAAGGTAGTATTAAGTTATAGTGCTATGTACTGGCCTATATACCATGACAGGGAGCCTCCCTGAATGATGGATTGATCGATTGATCCCAGGGCCATCATAAGCCCTGGATAGGATCGGGCTGTTAGTTAGGCTAATGGATTCTGAGTTGTCTGTGGCAAACCAAGAGAAAGATCTTGGGGTCCTGGTGGATAGCTCAATGAAAGTGTCGACCCAGTGTGCAGCAGCAGTGAAGAAGTCCAATTCCATGCTTGGGATAATTAGACAGGAGGTCATGAATATAACAGTTACTATTGTATTGCCATTGTACAAATCAATGGTAAGGCCACATCTGGAGTATTGTGTATAGTTCTGGTCACCACATCTCAAAAAGGATATAGTGGAACTAGAAAAGGTGTAGAAGAGAGCAATCAAAATGATTACTGGGCTGGGGCACCTCCTTTATGAAGAAAGGTTACAGCATTTGGAGCTCTTCAGGCTAGAAAAAAGGTGCTTTGCGGGGATATGATTGAGACATATAAAATTATGCAAGGGATGGATAGAGTGGATAGGGGAATAGAGTGGATAGGTTTTTTCTCTCATACACAACACCAGAACCAGGTCACATCCCCTAAAATTGAGTGTGTTCCTAGTTAAGTATGTACAACTGTTTTTCTCATGTGAAGTAGCAGAAGATATGGACACATTTACCATGTGGATTTAAAAAAAAAAGAAGGCATATGGTAGCAATTTTTTAACCTCAATACATGAGGTGCTTGTCAGTGAAAGTCCATACACCCAAAGCTAGTTAATAACAGCTGCAGGGCAAAGTTCTTTTAAAAGCTATTAAAGCATTTCAGAATTCTCTGAGACTTTGAACAAGTGAAGTTAGCCACATGGGAATGCTGTCCGTCTGCATACAACTAGTATAGTTAACTTACGAATGTATGAAAAGGGGGAAAGAGAATTGTAGTACAATATGTATACCAAAGCCGTATAAAATAGGATTTTCTAATGAACTAGGCACTTCATAATAAAAGGTAATTAACACAATGTTTGCATTAAACATAAATGTGATATTGAGGGTTAGGTTGAGGGGCACAAAAGGGAAGGGTTGATTGCTTGCAAAATATTGTCTTGGGAAAACCTGGCAACATAAGATACCTGATCTTTAAAAACCTGACACAGTCCTTGAACCTTTGAAGTCAATTAGGTCCACACAGGCAAACTACTCTGAACGTTGGGTTTCCAGATTTCAAACATACATGCAGTACGCATTTTTGTCAAATGTGATAAAATTATGAATGCTTCAGTTTTGCTCATAAACGGGCGTGTGTATGTTTGTTAGAAACGTATTTTATCAGCGCCAAGGTTCTTAGGCTGGATAGGATACTACTCATGTTTGCTCACTAGTATTGGGTGACAAATTGCAGGACAGGATACACTTGGCTATATATTTGCTGTGGGTGAAGTATAGGATCAGTTGTCTCAGCTGGCTGCAAGAAATAGGAAGATTGTATCCAATGCTGGCAATAATATTGTCAGTATGAAGTTCGTAGTAGGAGATAACTACAGTATTATACACCAGGCTGTGATTGGTAGAAGCCATTTCCCTGACATTGCAAAACATCATTTTGGTATGGCGATGCTTTCAGACCTTTCATTCCCCACAAACACTGTTGAAATTAGAGATGGTACAAGCATTTTGGGAAGACTGTAGCACATCAGAAACATTTTTTTTTTTAGAAAGACGTAATTCCCATGACCAGATAACATTTTCTGAAACTCCTCTTTGTACAAGGGGCTCATTTGCAGATCAGATAGCTTCCTCAAAATTGAGTGGAGAGGAAATAAAAGTTTTGAGAAAGAGACACAGAGAGTGGGTAATAATGTACTTCTAGATTGAAGAGTGCAGATAGCTAATAAAATATGTGACTTTATTGATTAAATAATCCAATGGAATGTGGCATTTGGGGACCATGTTGTTTGGTCTGTGGTATAGTGATAAATGAATGAATGCATTTTACAGTATTTCTAAGCCTTTGAGTGCCCCTAGGTGGTCAAAATAAAAAATGCAACCTTAGCAGCTTTCTCATGTTTATCTCTGTTTTTCTGAGACTCCTAATCTTTGTTGTTGACAAGCCACTGTTTCAGGCTTCATGCCACATTTTCAGGAGGCTGTGTGACTAAAACAAGTGCTCCCATTGCTTTTGGGAAGTCTCTGCTTAACAGAGGAGCGTCGGTGTGATCTTAATTCTAATCTGGAAATTGCTAACGTTCCGATGTTGCAGTCTACCATTACTCCCTCTTATGACCAGTTTAGCCCTTATCACTGCAATTGTCAGTATCTTGAGTAAATAATTTTGTTTATTTCTTTTAGTTATGGGACGCGGAAAAGATTACACATAGGTATAGGGGAGACAAACTGCAATTGTCAGTATCAATTGGGGATTATATCACATTATGGCCAGCAGAGCAGATGGTCAATGAAAAAGATCCACTTTTCATTTTACGTGTATATCATCATTTTATATCGTCACTTGTATCTTACTGAACAAGTCTGTTTGGTACAGTTCTTTTCTGGCTTGACCATTCTTTTTGAATGGCTTATTTAATTTCTGTCCAGTTCTTCCAAGATTTCTCTCCGTTTTGAAGTTGCACGGGGTGACCTTATGTTTCATTACAGATAGATAATTTTGCACTATTTTTGCAAGATGCAACCCTAAATCCACTTACTACTGTATGTGGCGAAACTTCCTCTTGAGTAAACATTCATATAATACTGTTAATGAGCAAATAAAAGTCCATTTCTTACATACACATGTTGAGGCAAAACTACCCTGTGGGAACTTATTTGTTTGCTTTTTATTTGTGGTTGGTCAGAGAACACTTAAATACAAAATATGGATTTTTAATAAAATTTGAATGCAACTTTCTGTCCATTCAGTGTGAATAAAAATTGCTTTTTATTACTGTCTTTCAATGCAATCCTGTGTACGTTTACTCAGAAGAAAGCCCTGTTTATTGGAACTTACTCCCAAGTAAGAGTAGGTAAGACTGCAGCTGTCATTAATTAAGCACTGGAAATTATTATTATTGTTTGTTTGAAATTCTGATATTCCACCTTTCTGCCACTTACGGCAAATACCCAATGCAGCTTGCGATCAGCGTAATTTAAAATCACAATTAAAACTGGTAAAAACAGTCAGTAAAAAGAACTGCTTCATAGGAGAAAAGGGTCTGGAAACCAACAAGTCTGCTGGAATTGTACGTCTTTTCCTGACTCCCATCAGGGATGGAGTCTTCTGGGGAAAGGAGTTGGTTTATTTTCATATTTTTATACTGCCCTTCCTTCCTCAGGGTGGCGTGCATGGCTCCTTCCCTCCTATTGTCCTTACAAACAAACCTGTGAGGTAGGTGAGGCTGAGAATGCGTGACTGGCCTAAGGTCACCCAGGAAGCGTCATGGCTGAGCTGGGATTTGGACTGGATATTCCAAGTCTAAACCCAACTCCTGAACCACTGCACCATCCTGGCTTCTGGAGCCTGATGGCTACTGTGGAGAAGGCCCCCTCCTGAACTGCCACTAGCTGAACCTCTGATCATGTTGAGACACAGAGAAGGAACTTTCCGATTACCTGGATGGTGGGCAGGATCATATGGGAGGAGTACCCCAGTCTCAAACCAGTTAGATTGTTAAAGATGAATGAACATTGCTTGGAATTTGGCTTGTAAAACAGAAGACCATGTCTCCCTTTGCTCTCAACGTTTCCAGCCTAGCCTGTTTTGAACACACAGCCATGCAGGAAAGACGCTGGTGGCTGTGGTTCCATTGCTACCTCCTTGTGTAGCAATGGAACCTGGCTTCAAACATGTTTTGTGGGTTGGCCACATTCATTAATGTGCTTAGACAATGACAGGTGGGGCTGGACATTTTGGGCACTGTTCTACCTTGGGCTAGGCTGGTATCGACTATCATAGTTCCAAATACACTTGAAAGGCATCACCATGTAGCACAGTGGTTTTCAAACTGTAAGTGCTTTTAGGGATGGATAGAAGGCAGCAGCGTGACCAGTGATGTCATGCAGGGGGTACGCGAGTACCGGTTCCTAGGATTACGGCTGGCCCCGCCCATTCACCCGCCCACTCGTCTAATCCGCCCCCTGCAACGTTTGAATTTCCTGCACGTTTGAGTTGCCTGCATGTTCTCAGAGCCAGGCAGGCAGGCAGCGAGCGGAGCCTTGCCTTGCCACTGAAAAATGAGCTGCTCTGGGGTTTTGGAACTGTTGGGTAAAACATGATGCCAGGCCTCCTTAACATGTTCTGGGGGTGCTGTGGAATACTGTTGCACCTGTTGGGTCAGTTTAAAATTGTCTGAGGCCTCAAAAAGGGCTTTTTTCATGTCACTTCCTGCCACGACCTCCCTTCCGGCTTATGACGTCACTTCCGGTGGGCGGGTCCCGACATGTGCCAATCAAAAGTGAGTACCTGTTCTTAAATCATTTAGATGACACCACTGAGCATGACCCCCAGGATTGTGCTGCTGCTTGGAGTGCCAGGGGCTTTGATCACTTTACCTGTTGAAGCAGTGACCTCCTGGGGGTGCAGGGAGTCCTGTGAACACCTCTACAGAGCTCCCCAATCCTTGGAAAAAATTTTTTTAAAGATTGTGACACACAGTTTCACGATCAAAAACTGCATCATGATCTTTTTAACGTTTTCTGAAGCATCTGCAAGGCTCCCCAAACCCCTAGGAGGCCAGCACTTCAACAGATAAGGTGACAGAAGCCCCTGGCACCCAGGCAGCAATGCAATTCAGGGGATTGTGCTGCTGCCTTCTATTCTCCCCATCCCTTAAGGGGACAAGGCCAGAGATTATCTGGCTGGGGCATCGCAACTCCCCAATCTGAAAATCTCTGATGTATCATGTGCTATGGTTATCAAACCTTGTTCTAATTAAGGAATGCATGACTTCTAATCTTGAAGACTACTATGAAGATGAGTCTGGTTGGTGCACAAGTATGCAAAAGTGTTCCTAGCTACAGCCATCACCTAGTTGTTCAGAAGCAAAGCTCAATCTAGGATTACTCTCAAAATGTGAACCTGGTTCCTTCAAGGGCGTGCAACTTTATTCCTGGATCAACAGTCCTACTAATCAAGGATACTTCTGTCTTGTCTGGTTCAACTCTCAATTTCTTTGCCTACCTCTAATGCATCACTAATCTCAGACACTGTTTTAAGACTTCTGTGGCTTCCTGAGGTATGTTGGAAAAAGAGCAAGTGTTGTATCAACACAATACTGATGACACAATAACACAAACCTCCAGAGGATCTCCCTGGCAATTTCATGTAGCTGCTAAATAGTGTGGGGGACAAGATGAAACTTCACACCAATCTATTAATGGCCATAGAACTGAATGTTAGTCTGCAACACTACTGTACCTTCCTGTATCTGCCTTCCAGAAGGTACTGCAGCAACAATGAAATTGTGTTTCCACCTATCTTGGTTAGGTGGTCAAGAAGGACTGCATAATAAATGGTAACAGAAGTTATTATTGTTGTGCCCATTATCCCTGCCCAGCTACTGTGGGGTTGTTGTTTTTTTTTTTGGGGGGGTATTTATTAGTAGGCCATTGGAGAAATGTTAACCCCCACTGGGTGTATGGTGTGCCTTGTCAGCTGCCAAAAACTGAACCTTGACTATTTTAGCACATTGTCAGGGTTCCATGAGTTGAAAAAGTTTGAATGTTGCTGGTGTAATCTATAGATTCTTTTTTTTGTCAAGTATTCAGAGAGTCCCACTAGATGTGATTATGGAGAAACCACATTAGTTTGTCAAAGGGTCAGACCTATTGGTATATAAGCAACACAACAAAACAAAATTTTGTCTGATCTTAACAAGGAAAGGGGTACATGAAAGAGAGAGAGAGAATCCGAACGTGCTCTCCTTTCTCATATCAGACACTTTTCTCTCCTGTCTGACTCACTTCCAATAGTGCAGTCCAGTAGAATGGCTGTGATTTTGACTCAGCTGAATACGTATTTTTTTTGTAAATATTAGATTTTTCCTAAATTATTTTCCCCCTCCCTCCAAAACGCACATGTATTTTTGAAGCAACAGTTTGTGAACAATTAAAATTTCAATATGTCTCAACTACAGAAAAGCCAAGCAAAAGTGTTGTAGTGAAATAATAATTCCCATTCACAGTTTAAATAAAGGCTTGTTTGGGGCATCCTAGCATCGCATTTTGGAAGGAAATCTGAAATCAGTCTGTTAGTTCTTCTGAGATAGTTCTCAATAACTTGCTACTGTGATAGCCAGCTAGGACATACGTGTTACTAATGTCAACTATTAACTATTTATATTTGTGAAACTTTTATTTTGAAACACACTTCGTCTACATAGGAAAAAGTCAAGTTTCTTTCCCAAGACCGCAAGCATTCTTTGTGAGTAGAAACAACAGAGTTTACAATTCCTAGAAAAGTAAGACTCCTAGGAAGCTGCATCCATCCACACTCAAAGCAAATATTTGTTTTTGGAAGAGAGAATGCCTGTCCCCAGAGCAGCAGGCTTAGCAAAAGTGGGAATTGAAGGGCCAATCTCATCTTTTATGGAAGTCAGATAAATTTCATGCTCTTTAACATCAACTATGACTGCGGGCTTCTCCTCTTCCTCCTTTGTTATGTTTTTGGTTTTGTTTTGTGGGTTTTTTTAAACTGGAGCCTGGCTCCTTCCCTAGTGTGAACAAAATAGAGAAAGTGATTAAAGTTCACTCAACATTGGACAGCGGGAGGCAAGAGCTTCAGTAGCTTCGGCAGATGGAGAGAGTGCAAGGGCCTTTTAATAAGGCGGCTGAGGATTCTTTGAAGAACGGACTCAACAGACCCGTAGAATTCTGTTGCAACGTTAGTTCATTTCCTGTGCTTGGTGTGGCTTCTTTTTCTTTGTAACATTGTAGCATGGTCACCCTCTACGTTAAAATGCTGCTTATAAAAGAGAAACAAGAGAAGTTCGGCCAGAATTTAATAATATAGAGATAGAGATATGCATGCATGCCGTGGCCTGAATAACCTTGGATAGTAATAAAATGTCTAAAGGAAAATAAAATGTTGACGTGGGCTATAAGTCTTCTCCTTGTGATACACTGTAGTTGATAGTGATATTGTGGGTTCATAAAGTGTGAAATGAATTAGCCAGAGGCAGTCCAGGATTACACCACTTGGGATTTTTCCCTATATTCAATCCACCTTGTTTTTTTTTTTTTTTAAATTGTGCAATCACTGTTCACACATTTGTATCACTAATAGGATTAGAAGCAATGCAAAGGGATTTAAACAAGATAATTAGTTTACTACTTATCTCCCACAATATAGCAGACAAAAACGCTTCTGAAAAAAAGACACACAAAATGGGTCAGAAATTGTGTGGGAAATTAGATAAGACCTCTCAAATGGGTTTGAATCAGCTATAGCATCATGAAAAAGGCCCTACAGTATTCATTACTTCAGACTATTTGACTTCTTTTGGCCTGACCACCAGAGGTGTGGGGGGGGGGGGGCTGCTGAAAGATTTAGCTGAACAGTGGGAAGTGTTCCTGGATGCTAAGAAATCTGTTTTAACTGTTAGTGCAATGATGTAGCTTCCCATTCTTTTGCCATTGTGATGTAATAATGATGCAGTGAGAAAGTTGAAGCACTTTCTTTCAGAGGTTTAAGAACAGAAGTTAAAACACAGTGTGTCTGAATGATGCCCCCCCCCCAGCTGCATTTAAGCTAGTTGCATTTTTTTTAAGTATTTGAAAACTTAGCAACTTTAATAGGGAAGTTATTTTCCCATGTCCTGTTCTTTGACTAAGAAGGTGGGCTTCTCCCTAAACTCAACCGATTGCAGGTCATCCAGGATGTCCTATCCCAGCTGGAATCAGGGAAGGGAGCCAGTGGATTTAGAGGCAGGGTGCTTCCAGATCCATGCCGTTTCTGCCAAAAAAAAAGATCAGAGTGGCTCTCTGCAGCTGCTTCAGCAGTGGGGGGCTGGATTAATCAATGGTTCAGACAAAGATTTTTTTTAACAAGCAAGAGTTTCTTAAAAGGTTCATGGCCATGTTACCTGTTGTTTAACATTCTGAAATAAATCTTAAATGATGTTTACTGCATGCCATTGCAACTACTGCTGTTTACAAGCACCCTCTCCAACTCTCCCCACTCCCGCTAACCAGCTACTACCATCCAAGTTTCCAAAGCATTGGTTTAAAATCATACCGTACATGTCTGGCTCTTAGCGTGGTCAGTGCCAAAGATAAGAAAGATATCATCCACACCCTCCAACTCTCCCTGCTTCCTCTGATGGGCTAAGTAGACTAAACCCAACTTTCCAAAACATTATTCACAAGGGATCAGGATTAATTACCTGGTTCTGAAGACTTCTGCTACAATGGTTTAAACAGTGGCAGGCTGTCTATATGACAATAAGGTCTCATAATTATGTTGAGGAAGACTCTTCTGGGTTGACAGGAGCCAGGTTCAAGGCCACTTCCTTTCCTTCTGCTTCTGCCACGTCTCTTCGCAAAGCAGTGTGCCGCCTCTATGGTATACCACCACCTAGAGGCGTCTCGCCCATATGGCGTGGTCTCGTGCCTGCCATGGGCACCGGTGAGGGAGGGAGCGAGCCGCAGAAGAAAGCGGCGCAGGCTTGGGCCCACCCACCCGGGGGGGGGCCCTTGCCTTCATTATGCTCTGAAATGGAGTTATTGCAGAAGGTCATCCGTCATGGTCCCTCTGTTAGGCTATGTCCTTGAGCTTATCCAAAATGCAGCAGACGTCCTCCACAGTTTGGTAATTTTTGGTTAGAGCCACCTGTGCAGCCTCTTTGTGCCAAAAGATTCTTCTAAGCCCCTTGCTGCTGACAACGCCAGTTAACTCCATGGGCTACTTATTCAGTCATAATTCAAGCTAGGACCACTTTCGTGCGTTTCTGTCTTACGTGCCGCAAGTAAAAGGGAGAAGATTGCTGCCTTTTAAAGCCCCAAACAAGGACAAACTGTGGGGAAGGAAGCCTCTGCCAGGGTTATCTCACAGTCATAAATCGTTAATGGAACAGTCATTTTGCCGATTACAACTATAAAATGGACACTGTCTCCTCCTGTGTTCAGCTCTCCGGACGGCTATAAATCCTCCATTTTGAAAGCACAAAATCAGTCTTTAATTCTTTTCTTTCCCTCTTATTACAACATTTAGATTTAATCCTTCAATAGTTTAAATAAAATTTCCGTATCTTCTCATATCAATTATTATTACAGTCCCAATAAAATCCAAGTTCTTACAAATACTGTCCTCTTCACATTCTTGTGGCCGATCTTTCTGACACCAATAATTTAGTAATCCTGCATTCCTCCAGCTCATGTCCTTATCTCTCTCTAATGGGGGTCTGTTGAGAGAGGTTGGCTCACGGTGTTGACGAATTATCTATCTTCTTGTCTTGATGTTATCCATCATTGTAGTTGCGCTGGCTAAAGCCGGTGGAGAGCCGGTTGCTTCACAGCTTCCTGTGTCCAGGCAGAGGCGAATCAACAGGGAGGGCAAAGCTCTAAGTGTTGCAAGAAGCCTTACCCTGTCATGTAAATCCCTCCTCTCCCTTACTGCTGTAGCCAGTAAGCAACACCAAGATGTTGCTTTTCCCTGTGAGGATTGGCTAAAACGGTGCAGGAGAGGAGTGATTTCCACTGCGAGGTAAGGCTTCTTGCAAAACTTAGAGCTTTGCCCTCCCTTAGATCTGCCTCTGTGTCCAGGCAGCAGGATTCCTTGGCTTTGCAATTACCAAAGAGCCCCACCGACGCACCTGATGCCTCATGCCCCTTCTCCTAGAGGCTTGAGGGGGTATTCCTCTAATGAGGACCCCAGGAGAGGTGGAAGAGCTCCAGAGCTCACGGAGTCCACAGCCATAGTCGCCAGGGCAGACCACGCCCTTCCAGGTCTGGGGGACTCACATTGAGCCAATTCTGCAGATATAAAATCTGTGGATAATTAGGCTCAACCTGTAATCACTTTAAAGGTGTACTAGGTGGGTGATTTAGATTGTATAGTGCCAACAGATGAAGCCACAGTCATTACCCATTCACTCCTCATTAAATACTAAATAAAAACAAAACAGTTATGTTTTTTGAAGAATTTGGTTTAAAAACAAAAATGAGAATTGCAGAAAGCAGTGCATGTGTTTTTATTTCATTCACCATTTTCTCCCACTTCTAAGTACAGGAAATACTGACCTACCTTACAAGGTTCTTAACAAGAATTACAAGGCAATGCAAGTGAAGTGCTTGGAACACTTGCAAGTGCTGTATAGATCCTAAGTACTGGTATTGGTGTTATTTACTTTTGAGTCTGTGTTCAAAATAAATGTATTTATGAGAACTACATATTGTTTCTTGGGTTTAGAACTGACAGCTAACTTTGCAGAGCGGAAACATAATATATGAACATTACATTAAACAGTAAAACATAGTATTAAACAGTAAAACGTAATATTAAAAAAAACAAGCACTTTATTTTGCAAAACCAGAAGTGCGTCACAATCTTTTATTTTCAATTTTCTGAGGCTGCCTTCTCTCCTCCCCTGCAAGTACTTACAGTGGATCAGACTTTCCTACAGAGTTTGAAAACCACTGCCTTATACAGCTGAAAGAAGAGGTAATCCACAGGGGGAGCTAGTTAGGAAAGCAAAGCAAGGAAATATTTCAGGTTGACACTACAGCAACTATCAGTTAACAAAAAGAAGTCATCCCACTGTTGCATTTCATTTCAAATTCCTCATTGTTTTACATGTTGTTTTGTTTGCTTTTCAACTCTCTGATGTACAATTGAAACAGTGCATTTGCTAAAAAGTAATGAATATTGATTTTTCATGGGCAAAAGGAACAGTATGGCTGTGTTTTATACTTGTATTCAGTCTAACATTAAAAAGATGTAGAGTAGAATTTTAATAAGATTTTAAAATATATTAAGGATATAGTTCATATTTAAAGGAACGATAAGAGGCAAAATTTGTAAAGGCGTATTTACTAGGCCTGGTTTATATCAGAAATGTATATTAGTTTATCTTTGCCCCAAAGATTGGAGGGGTAACTGTCCTTCTATATTATCTCTGGCCCAGAACCACTCGGAGGAGAACCAGGACTCTGAAGTAGATGCTTCACACCTCACGTGATGAAATTGATTTTTTATCTCTCTCCCTTTTATTCTGTTGCCCTGACTGGCTCGTTGCCATGTCAGCAATGTCTTCTGGGCTAACTGTCATACTGCTCGGATGCTTCACGGCAGTGGTTTTACTGACATCGATTAATTTAACTATCTTCGAGGCTATGGGGACCTCTCTAAAAATTTGGAAGTGTTTTTGTGATCTTCCTCATGGCAACAATGGGAAATTCACTTGTCAAACTATCCATATTATTATCCGATAGTCTACCCCTGCTCTTTTATATTTTGTTTGCTCATTTGTGAGCACCCTTACTTGTTTGCTTGTTTGTGTGCTTTTCCTTTTTCTATATGTATATCTTGTGAATATGCCATTAAAGGTCTTTCAGTTGAGTTGAGTTGATATTAGTTTAGGCATCTTTGTATGATTTGTCCAATTCCATCCTGGTGCCAGACTCCAAAGAGCTACTTGAGGCATGCCCAGATTATATAAGTGTGTCTGTGGACTGGTAGCTGGAAGACAACAAATGCCCACAAGGTGTCAATCTTCTGTTTGCTGCTGTGGCTGATTGGTGAGAGACTGCACTGTGAAGGTTCTTCTAGCCCTCCTGCTCTGCATCCTTTGCCCCTTAAATGAATGTTGCTTGGCAGGCATGCAGAAGGTCTGAGCGGAGGATATTGACAAAGTCCTGTTCCTTCCATCCAAGTGGTGAAATTATGGGTTCCCCATGCCCGCCAGCAGCAGCCTGATTGCTATGGCTGGGCTGCTGTCCCATTCTCTTCTCCCTCATTCCCTCACTCTCAAAAGAAAATGAGAATGCATGGTCTATAGGATTGTGCTGTGACTCTAAACCACCCCTGCCACCACCTTACTTTCTGTAGCATGGCCTGGATGGGCCATTGGTATGTCCTCAGGGCAGCAGTCCCACAGTGCCCAACAGTGGGGTGGCTTTTGCGATGTGGCACCTTTTTACAACAGCTCTTCTGCTGTCATTAAAGTCCTGCCCTCTATCCAGGATAGGGTTGAACTGTTGCAGACTACCCTCTCTTGTCACCCTAATTGAGCAAATCCTGGTGCAATGCAGAGTTCCAGGATTTTGAAGGACTTTGGCAAGGAGACTCCTTAGTGGGGCGCCTTAATTTGTAAAATTTGGAACACAAAACAAAAAATAATGACAAGAAATAAGTGTGCCCCATGCAGGTTGAGTAGACATATGGATAGAAGTATGTGAAAATAGTAAATGCGAAAGAGCATAGTACAGTGGACAGATACCATGATACAGTATCTGTGGGGGTTCCGGTCTGAACGCACGCACGCACGCACGCACGCACGCACGCACGCACGCACGCACGCACGCAGATACCAGTGTCCACATGTAAAGATACTTAAAAAAATAAAAAAGCGCCAAAATTCTGTTTCTTACCTTTGTGTGGCCAAACGTGTAGTTTCCAGGACTATAGAGCTCTTTTTCGACCTTAAAGACCCACTGACATGGGTTTGTTTCCCAAATGCTTTTGCAAATCATTTTGAAATGCCCCAAGGCCAAGAGAAGGGATCTTTGTCCTTAGTGCAGCCCAATCAGAGAGTGCTGGAGTCAGCCCTGCATCCAGTGTAGTTTGCTGGCACTGTGATAAGGAACACCTTTTTGAAAACATTTTTTAACATCCTCTTTACCATTTTTTAAAGGGACAATTTTAAAGTGTCTGGTGTGACCTGGTATAGTTATGGAAGCGGCTTCTGGGAGCACCAGGGTCTAACCCTTGCCAACTATGGATAGTCAAATCCTCAGATGCAGAGATCATGGATGGGGTGAGACCATGGTAAAACCGATAGTGTATGTTTACCAATGTGCAAGCAGCATACATTATTTTACAGAAGCATAAATCTTCAACACGCAGGCAATGTATTTAAAAGTTTACTTCCAAGGAATGGCAGTTCAATATTTAGTTGTTGAACATCCAAAATAAATACCTGGAGACCCTGAAACATGACTGGCCTGTAGTCACAAGGATTTACTTATAGTTATGGATCAAAAATAGCTGCTCAAATGAAATGAAAAAAATCACATTGGTTAAACATTAAAGTAGGAAGCTATATTGACATATGAAGTGTGAGGAATTCGAGTCAAGTACCTAATAATGTAATATATTTTGTCAGGCATATTGGATATGTGACTATTGAGAAAATGTAGCCTTTAGTGCTTTTATGAGTTCAGTAATATTACCGTATTTTGCTTCATGGAAGCTGAGTAGATTGGGAAGAGTTTTAACAAATATATTCCACTAACTCTTTTGACAGATCAAGCTTATTGATGTGATTTAAAGGCACAGAGAAAGCAGTGCACCTGCCACTTCTAATTGTAGAAAGCTTTCCATCTCTCTCCACTTTATTTTTCCAAATCCTCCCCTAATGAAAAAGTTCCATTATGGAATTCAGTTTTCTTCTGGCTTTGCCAGATGATCAATTAATTCTTGGATCTTTTTAACCACTGAAATTCGTGCATCACAAAATGTCTTGTCCTAGCATTCTGTACCATTAAATTTCATCATGGGCTTGTCATAGCTTTACAACATCTTGATATTCTTTAAGAAATGTGGCAAGCAAATACAGAACTATTATCTTGTGATGTAAGGTACAAAACTTGCAACTACACAGGAATGTAGTTGGGTCTCTATCCATCATTTCTTCGGGGCTAACTCTGTATCTATGTCTTTGCTACACAGGTTAGTGCCGTCACAAGTACATGCGGGGGTCATGTGTCAATCTTAAAAATGGATCCAAAAGAGGATTGAATGAACTTTTATTGCTGCCTCTGAATCAGTGTATTAGATATTGTTGTACATGTTGTTTGGTGCATATTTGGAAAAATAATAGTTCTATAATGTTAAATTCATCAGGCTGATAAACCAGAAGATTTGGAAGCCCAGGCCTGAGCTGCTTGGCATCCAGCAGCAGCAAGATAGCCAATGGCGTCTCCTTGGGAGAAGGGGACATTCGTTCCCTTTCCCTGGGGAAAGCCCCACCTCCTGCAGTGGGGTTTTCTGAATCTCCACCAGCTATTTCACCAGCAGTGAATCGAGCAGCCCCATGTTGGGCTGCCTGGGTTGAGGCAGGGGATAAGATCCAGCGATGGAGGTCAACGCCTGTCCCACCCCCGACCAGTTCTGTCCTTCCCTCCTGCCCAGAATCCCTACAATGACTGTGCTGGTAAAACTGATGAAAGCGCAAAGCAACCTATAGCTGTGAGGCCTAGGAAGGTCCCAAGGTTGCAGAACTCCAGTAAGGAATCACTCAGACAATTAGTGTAGCATGAACTTCTATATTTCCAGAAGTAGGCTTCTTGCAGCAAAGAACAGCAAACAAATAACAGATACAGTAAAGCTTTTCAAATAGCAGCTCCAGCAAGTTCTGCAAACAACTTCTGCAGTGTTGTCACCCTACCGGTTCGCTGGGCGGAGTTCCGTCCGTTGCGGGGAGGGCTTCCGCGTTGATCGGCAGCGTGATTGCTGCATTCCATTGCGTAATGGCGGAAGCCCGCCGGCTGTAGCGGGCGTGCTTTCGCCATAACGCAACCGGAGGCAGCGATCACGCTGCCGATCAACGCGGAAGCCCTCCCCGCAACGGACGGAACTCCGCCCAGCGAACCGGTAGGGTGACAACCCTGAACTTCTGCAAGTCCAGCAGCAGCAACACAGAGAGAGAAACAGAAAGCAGAACTAACAACAAGTGTTCCTGGGCCTGATTAAATAGTCTCCAACATTCCACCCGAGATCACCTGATCTAGGCTAAAGCAGAGTCAAAATGACTTAGCACTTTACTGCTGGTCTACAAGGCCTAGTGATAGGTCCTGTAAATTCCAAGGGCCTTACTTCAATATTCCAACAAAAACTTACTGCTCGCCGGCTCTATGGGGGCACCTCTGGGTGCGTGAGGACCCTTACCATCTTTGCTGGATGTGACTTACGGCATGTTTGACACCTTTGCCAGGCGGTATGCTTGTACCGCTTACACTGGAGGGCTCAGAACTGAACCTAAGTATGCGTTTAAAAAATCAAGTATAGAGTAAGCTTTGAAGGGAGAAATACAAAATCTTATTTGCACCTTTTAACTGTGACCATGGTCTGGAAATCCATGACTTACCCTCAATATCCAGCACTTTGACTCACATATGCTGTATGTGAAATTCAGTGTGAAACTCCGTGGATTTCAAAAGCAGTTTGCCACATTGCACAATAAACCTCTCCCATAGATACCGAAATATTAGAATAATGCACACGTGCGCACATTCATCCCATACACCGTTTCTGCTTAAAAGTGTTCATGTGAGTTCAAAGTAAAATCACTCTGGATGCAAAATGTTACACCAGAAGCAGCTGCTTTCAAAGACTCTCCTGAAATTTTCCTAGTTTCTTTCATCAAAGCAAGGGAACAACTTTTAAATGCTTTTACCAGGTGGTTCTTTTGCCATCATGGGTAAATTGTATTCAACTCCTCTGTTTCTTTTGTCCTCTCTGCTTTTGGAAAACAGAACTCCCTTCTCTCTTGTTTGATTATGGCAGTGGTTCCCAGACTTTTACAGCTGGTGTCTCACTTGACCTACTGGGTCATTAGCCACTGCTTCCTATTAGGTCTACAATCCTATACACCAGTGGTTCCCAACAGTGGGTCGTGAGCCAATTTCAGGTGGGTCATGAGCAGCCATATTGAAAATATGGGAGGATGGGATGTTGCAAAAGGGGGGAGCTGTGTGGTTGTTTTGCTTCTAAATAGGCTTTTTTCTCTATTTCTAACAATTCACTGTGCTATTGGAAAATGCTGAGAAATAACCCAACTTATTGCTGCATTCTCAGGAAAGCACCAGACTTTCCAGGTCACATTGATGGCGTTTCCAGCCATGGCATCACTTCTGGTGGGTTCCAGACAGATTCTAAAAAGTGGGTTCAGGTGCTAAACAGTTTGAGAATCACTGCTATACACTGTATACGGTGGAGGATTTTTCATGAGGATTCCGTGACTTCCCTGGCTGGTTTTCCTGCTCCCCAGGGAGCCACAGCTCACATTCTGGATTTCCAATTTATTTCTAATCTCAGTAACCCTGGTCAGAAGACAGTGCTCTAATGTCAGCACAGGCAGGAAGCCACCAGCAATAGAGCACAAACTGGCTGCCAACACAACCCTACCAGCAGCAGAGTGGAGACAGGGCAGGCTGAGGCAGAGCCAGTGGCCTCTACAGCCTGAACCCCCTTCCCAAGCTGAACTTACCCACAGTGGCTCTGAAGTACTATGCCAGCAATAGATTTGACGCTGCTCAGAGAAGCCCTATAGGGAGCAATACAGCAGCCAGCACTCGGGCGAGTACATCACTTCACACCCCCTTTGACCAGCTTCTCCACCATAACAGCACCCTGGATGTGATGGGCATTGCATTGGCAGCCCTGCACTCTCAGCATGGCAGCTGCATAGGATTGGGCAGCTTAGGGTTTAAATTACGTTTAAATTTATTTCCTAACTTTTTGAAGACATTTGGTTGTGTGTGTATATATACACAGTAATGATAAGCTATATTTCAGTTGTGTTTCACCTAAGTGGCTCAATCTTAGCACTCCCTTGCTCCTAAGTAGACTTTTACCCAAGCATTTCTTCCCCAGATCAAAACTCCTCAGGTGCAAAATCCTGAGCTCCAGGAGCTCATTCTCAGCTGGCTCCCCCGCTTCCACCTGAGACAGATCTGCCTGATTGGGCAGCTGCCCAGGGTGGTGATGGCAGCACCCTGAGCTCACCTAGGGGCTGTGAGGTTCCCTGGTGGCTATTCCTCTTTGGGTTTCCAGGGACATGGATCCAGTGGTGTCATTCTATAATGAAGTACCGGAACGCAGGCGGGACTTACCCCTTGATTGACAGGGGCCCCGCGACGCGTCGCCGCCTGCTGTTCCACCGCGGAGGGCTTCTTCCGGGTGGCGCGCCCCTCCGCGGCTCTCCGCAGCACACAGCGTGCCACCCAGGCAAGCGGGCACCCCCTCCGAAGCCAGGGGTGCCCGCGCGGGGCTCGGAACGGTGGCGACGCGTCAGACCCGTGCAGCCAATCAGGCGGTAAGTCCCACCCACCGTTCCGTTAGTTTGTTATAGAATGACACCACTGCATGGATCCGCACTCGCCCTCCCTGTTCTGCAGTCTGAGCTTGTCTGGTTGCCGTATTTGGAGCCAGGTAGGAATTTTTCTGTCCGTCTCATTAGCAATAACTTTGGTAGCTTTATTGCAGGTTGGTGCAGGCACAAAGGAGGCTTTAAGTGTGCATCTGGAGGTCAGCGTTACCCATCAAAAGCCCTGCAGTTGCTCGCTGGCACATGGGGCTGGCAGGGAATCTCCTAGCCTCAAGCCTTGGCCCGCCTCAGATGCTCTCTGGTTGGGGTGGGCCTGGGGATGTGCTGCCTCTGCCCCTGCAGCGGTTGACCATGAAAGGTAGTGCCCCAAGGGGCAGGATGTTTCGCCTGCCTAGGGAGCTGGCCAGTAGGTCACCCCCACCTTCAGCAAGGCTTTGTCATTGTTTCCTTGCCTTAGTTTAATTGCTGCCTGTCTCCGGTTCCCCTTCTCTGTTGCAATAAAGCAGCCCGTTCATCCATATTCGCCTGTCGCTCGTGGTTCATTCCTGTATCCAGTGCAGGACTAGGACTGGCTGCTGAGCAACCCGGCCCAAGGGGGATCAAATCTCCTTACCCCAAGTAATGTGTCAGTGGCCCAAATGGGCCTACTTAGATCTGCACCACTGAAATCGGCCGTGCAAATAATCCGAGCAGCCCATAGTGAGGTTGGGCCTCCTCAGATGGGGATTAGAATCCGGCCTAATTGCTGGATCCTGGCACCACCACCCTCCCCAGGCTGTTCTGCCCAGGGGCCCACCCACTTCCCACCTCCCCCATCCCATTCTGCCTTCTCCCTGCACTCCTCACCCGCCCCCCCCCCGCGCTGGCCTCCTTAGGCCGGCCTTACCTGGGCTTCGCCAGCCCAGGAAGCAGCGCAGGGAAGCCAGCACACTTCCATGCACCTCCTCCCCTCCTCCCGAGTTGTTGCATACGTACTTTATGGCATGTTTGCAACACACCTGGGCCAGCCCATCCCAGGGCTTGGATTGCACCCTAGGTGTGACAAGAGCTGGATTGAAGTCTCTGTTTTATATTTTGCACATTTATATACATTTGGAAGCTTTCTGTGTCGATTGGGATTTTGGAACAGATCCTCAATACCTGTCCTAGCTGGCTGAGTGTTTTCTTAAGTTCAGAGGTTTCAAAAAGGCCCTGCCCCCCCTCAGTATCTAAAAAGCAGGCAAACAGCAAAACCTTTAGCCAATTCTTAGTTTGCACTTTCAGAAACTATCAATCTTCTCCCCTCACCACACAAATTCTTATACTCCCAAATTGTTGTATTTGAATTTTATTCCGAACGGTTGCTGCAATCCCAATCGTACTAACTCGAAGTTTATTTTAATAGAATGTTAGCAGAATTTTTTTCGGTTCGGGCTACTTTCTGGGGCTGTTTGTTGCTGTTGCCGTGGTGATGGTTTGCATGTAGGGTTTTAGGTTTCCAATTCCTGTACATTCCTGACTGGAGTCCTGGGATATGTAACTGTCAGTTATTAGGGGGTAGTTACTATTGGTCATCTTTCCAGTGTGTTGAGATACAAGAAACGCTTACTAACTCAAATATTTGTTAATGTTAATGCACAAAGACACCAAACGTTTTTGTATCTAAGATTGAGGTAAAACAACACTGGCCATGCAGAGCCCCCCTTCTCCGCAAAGAAAGGGGGGAAGGCAGGTTAAAATTTAGTGAACAAATCCAATGTTATCCTGACAGAGGCGAAAGGAGTTACCTGAGCCAGTGGGATTCAGATTTGCTCATACACGAGTCAATTTGGCTCATACACAAGTCAATTGATCAGCATCAGCCATTTTGCTAGCACAGAACTGAGAATGGAAAGGGAGAGGGAACAGGATCCTGGTGTGTGGGCAGTGTGGCAGGATTGGTGGCGCTAGCATGCACCATATTCAACTCCCCGTCCCATGCCTGATCTGTCTGCATGAATCAATGCAATGCGGGCTTGCACCAGTGTTATTGCTGATGCATGTCCAATTTGACCCATTGTGGCTGCTGGGACTTACCCAGGGTAAGGAGACCAATCACTCCTTACCCCAAGGAGATCTCTAGCAGCCAAAAATCTCCCATGGATACAGTGGAAGCTGCACCAGCTCCTCTGCATCAGTGCACAGGGATTTAGATAGAATTGGGCTGTTGGAAAGATAACTAATGACGGCAGCATGTCTTTTCAGAACACGATTTCAGGGAGTAAAGTACTTCTGAGGCTCTGATGTGCTTTCATTTTATTTTTATAATTGCTATTTGTTATGCTGAACCATCATAGCCTTTTGTAATATGAGTGGTGAATCTGCTCAGGAAATTAATTTCCTATAACGAATAATATTTTTGTCTGCTCAATATTATGCTGCGCCTTTGTAGCAAATTACTGTAAGTGCATTTTTGGATGCATTGCAGGTTGGAATTGATTCTTGCTTTGAGAATTGCTAATTTGATGCTTTAGTTTATTCCAAGGTTAAATTTGAGCCTTCAATAAATTAACGAAAGGACTGGTATACTTCTACCAAGTTTGTCTTATGAAGGCTGCAAAAGAAAACAACAAAGCAAAAACATTCACAAATCGTAAAATGTAGGATTTGGTTTAGTGGTTGTAGAAGCTGCAAGGACATGCACATTTCATACCTTGAGTAATTTCTGACAGCAGACTCTGCTCTGAGCAGTAGCATAGGAATTGTTGCTTGGTGCTAGAAAAAGCCAAGTCAGCAGTGTTTCTCAAACTCGGGATTTACTCTGCCTTCTAAAACCCAAGCTCCTTAAGATGAACAAAATTCTCACACACACACACAGCTGCATGTATTATGCAGCCTTCTTTTGTATACAGTAGCCCAATGTTATATTAAAAGAGGACTAGAACAGAGCATCTGAGACAGCCTCCTAAAGCCAATGAGTCAGAGAGGAAAGAGAAGCAGGAAAGCAACAGCTGATGTGATCAGAGTTCCCATATGTTACCCTGGTTTGCTCCACTTGCCCAAGTATCTCCCACACACAAGCACATGTGATAACAGTTTTGGTAGAAAATAAGGGCTATATGTGTGAGCTGGTTGTGCAACTGCAGTTGGTAAATACAGTGATTTCTACCTACCCTGTGACCACCCACATCTGAGGACCGCTAGCTTGGAGCTCCTGCAATTGATGTGCCATGGGAGTTTGGGGAAGGATAGTAGGGTCATTGGGGGATGTGAGCCCCTGCCAGCAGCATGGTGTGCCTCATCAATAGTCAAAAATACTGATGGTGTCCTTGACAGTTTAAGTGCCTTGTCAGTGTGCCATGACATGAAAAAAGGTTTAAAATGCTGATTCAGTGCGCAGTTCTAACCAACTTTCCAGCATGGACATAGCTGTACCAATGGGGCATGTGTTGTATCCTGCAGTGGAGTAGTAGTCACAGAGGCCTTCTCAAGGTAAGGGACTGTTTGTTCCCTTACCTTGGAGCTACATTGCCCTTACCTTTGTGCTGGAAAGTTGGTTATGATTGCACCTTTAGAGTGTGGTAGTTTACGGTAGTGGTAAATTGGGTTGGCTAATATTGATATACTGTAATAATACTTATAGTGTTTTAAAAATGGATTTTGATGTTGTGAACGTAAATAAAATATTACAAACACAATATAAATCTCCAGTTTTCTCTCTTCTGAATAGGACCAGAACCCAGATAGTATCGCAGCTTCTAGAGTTTATGGGGAAATTGGGGCTTAGAAAGTGGGGCATGAGCATGTAACAGTAGATATTTCAAAGTTTAGGTGTAACAGTGCCAAATTGTGTAAGTGCAAATTAAGAAACTTTGTGGACAAAATGCAGCCCATGTTGCAGCACTGATTTTCAGCTTCATTTGTGAGCCAAACATTTGGATTCAAACTTGATTTTCATCTTTTAATCCTAGCATTTCAGATTATCTGGACTGTGGTTGATGTTTCCCAGCACAAGGATTACGAAAGATGATCACTCTGTGTGCATTTGAAGTAGATACACAATGAATTTAGGAGGAGAAAAGAGAAGGAAGTGGATAATACACACTGAAGAGATAATATGCATGAGATAAAGCTTGTGAAGTACTTATTGAATGTCAGGGGAATAAATATCCCACTGATTTGTTTTGTTTGTCAAGAGGGTACTGTCACTACTTGGGGCCAAGTCCAAGTAGTGGGCTGCAACCCTTTGTGAATTTACAGAACAGATGTTTATGAAGTCTCTCCTGAACCTTTGGCAGTCTTCAGACTTTGGGCAGAAGGGCAGGACTGAAGGACTGGCAAGATAAACCATTTTGCAGGATGCAGGCAAACACACCTTCAACATAGTGAATTGCAGGATTTCAGTCTATCAGTAGAAAGAAGCCCCAAATAAGGCCCAGTCCTATGCTTGATAGCGGCAGCACCAAGCCCTAACTGCTTGGTAATATGAAAGTGTCATAAGGCACTTCAGCTGACGGTGGTAAGGGCTTACCACCGGCGCAGCTTTAGGTCCGAGCACTCGGAGGAGCCCACATGGAGCTGGTGGGTGGCAAGTTACATTGACATCTGTGGTGCACTCTTCCCAGGACAGCAGAATTGTGAGGGGGAAGTGGCGTGGGACCAGCGGTGGCCTCCACTGCCAAATCCTAACCTCCATGTTGGGCCATGAGGCCCGGCATGGAGGCCCTCAATGCCAGCAAAATAGCCAGTGCAGACTTAAGGAGCGGGCGGGTACCCTGAGCTGGGGGAAGGGAACAAATACCCCTTCTCCCTGGGAGCTGCCTGACACCCATTGGATACTGTGTATTTGTGAAAACCCCATTGAAAAATGGTGGTTTAGACTAGCCTACTCATGTAAGCCACCTTGGGCATTTGCTTCAGCGTGGGAAAGGTGGGGTATAAATTCTTCAAAATAAAATACAAAATAAAATACAGAACTGTTTGGTTACTTCTGCACCTACAACAGCTGGGCAGCTTAGGATTGGGCTGCCAACGCACCCAAAATATGGGCAGCCAGGTTTCAGTAGTCAGAGTCACGAAGATCAGAATGGAACCAACCTGGAGATTGAAGCCCAGCAGTTTTGGAACTTTCTAGATAAATTAGATGCAAAGTTTTCCTGGTATGGAGTTTCCAGAAAGGCTTGCTGAATAAATAAATTGGTTTCTATTAGCAGACCATGGAGAGGTGTGTATGTGGTGCTTTGAATAATCAGGACCTTCATGGGCTGGGCAAGTGACTTGATTATGAGACACTGTTCCAATTGCACTTTTTTTTACTTATAGTAGAGAAATGTGTGTGCATGGCATGTACTCTGTGAGTGGTTAATAACGTTAATAAACCCCTGCTAACTGGGCAAGAGGCACTTTTTCAAGTGGTGTCCTCTTATATTTAGCAGGGGGAGAGCAATTGTCCCTCTTCACCCCAGCACAGTGTCTTTCTCGTGGCTGTTGCTGGTGGTGTTCTCCATTCCTTTAGATTGTGAGCCCTTTTGGGACAGGGAGCCATTTAACTTTAATGTTATTATTTGCCTGTAAACCGCTTTGTGAACTTTATGTTGAAAAGCGGTATATAAATACTAGTGATTGATTGATTGATTGAATATTTGCAAGGTTACTGGGATGCAAATACTTCCTGTGAGAAAAAAAAACGAATATTGCAGAGAAGGAGGACCATTGCCTGCATTTGTTGTTCAGATTGGATAATTTAAATATTAAATGAGTGCAAATTTAACCAGTGTTAAATACATGCCAATATTATTTTCAAGGTCAAACAATGTATTTTTAAAGTTATCATTCTCATTTTAATTTAAAAAGAGAATTGGTTACATATTTCGAAATCCCCTGATTTCGATACTTTTTGTTTGTGTTTCTGATGCTTAATGCTCAACCACAAGAGCTAATTTGTTTGTAACAACAGATTCATAAATAACTCCTGCTGGGCAGAGAGTTGTAATGCTTTGTGGAGCAGCGTTGTGAATGTAACACTTAATTCCATGCGCATAACTGAATTGATAGGAAGGATACTCCCATGTAACCTGTTGTGTTTGTTGTAATTGGGTTATTGCTTGGCAAGTGCTGGGGCCTTGGTTTTACTCACTCACTCACTCACTCACTCACTCACTCACTCACACACACACACACACACACACACACACACACACACACACACAC
>JAJKFI010032599.1:0-30887 GCA_029204185.1 Lerista edwardsae | reverse complement strand
AATAATGCAGGGATGGCTGCTCAGTTCTCCAGAGGCTTCCTTTTTTTGCCAGAATTTACTGCAAAGTTTATTTTTAATGTAGAGGAAGAATGGCTAGAAGCTAGAAACTAGTCATTACTTGAAGGTTAAAAAGAAACAAGTACAAATGACAGTCACTCAGTGTTTTCTGAGAATATACAGTTAGTCTTCATTATCCACTAGGGTTAGGTTTTCTGGAAATCCTCGTGGATAGCGAATCAAGATAACAAACACTTGATCCTATGGGATCAATGGGGTTAGATGCAAGGGGTCTGATATCTGCCATCAGAAGAATCAGGAATCCAGCAGAGTGCAGCAGGAAGTGCCAAAAGATCTTTGAATGCTGCAGAGAACTTCCAAAGTCAGCAGGGATCTTCAGAATGGCACCTACGACCAATATGGACCCCTTAAACATGGCCAGTGATGCTTCTCCCAGTCATTTTAAAGGGGTCAGTGCTGGTCACACGTGCTGTTCTGAAGGTCCCTACTGCCTTTGAAAGGTCTCTGTGTAGGGGATAATGAGGACAGAGGCGCAGATAATGAGGGAAGTAGCAATTCTGCCCTTCACAGATAAGCCAGGTTGTGGGTAGCGAGTTCATTTATAAAGAGGACTGACAGTATTTTCTTTCTCCTCATAGGGCAATATGCTCAAAAAACAAAAATTCAGAGGCCCCATATCTCCTCCCTACCTCCATGTTCTTCCTCTCCTTCTCTCTCTCTCTCACACACATACACAGACACACACACACACAGCGTTTGGGCTTCCCTCTGTTTTGTAGTTCCTGCCCTATCCCAATCAATAGAACTCAAGCCAGCTATGCTGCTACTCCAGGGGTCAGGGAACTTTTTTACCTTTTACCCCAAAATATATTTAGATACGCTGACGTTACCCCCTTGACGTTATTCCCCGCCCCCGCCAGAACAAAAGGAAAAAAATTACATATTGGAACCCATTGCTTTTTATTTGATTAATTAATGAGCTTAATAAATGCTATGTAAATATGAAGTTGTAAAGAGTTTGGGTACACCTGCAGACCTTGAGAGAATAGAATTTAACCCTTCTGGGTTACAACTAGCTTACCTTTCTGACAACAGGTTTAGGTGCTTGGACTTAAGATTTCTCTCTATAATGAATTCAGATTGGGGCGGGCGGGCGGGCAGGCTCTCACACAGGCCAGCAACAGCAGTTCTGATTTTGTTTTTGTTTTCTGCTGTTCGCCTTGCCTTGTTGCCTCTTTGTGTCCCTGACTCCCTGCGCAGGCGCAGGCACCCCAGCCCTCCCCCCACTCGCTTGCCCGCCCGCCCCACTCCTTGGGACAGCAAGACAAGGCAAACCCAGAGAGAGCCCTAGCTGCTCACAAGCAAAGAGGCACGTCCACAGAAGTCCTCTCAACGCGCACGCACGCGTCTGCGGGCACATGCACACACACCCCTCAGCTGCTCACCAGAGCCTCCCCCACGCCTGCACGTCTCGCGTCCCTGCCGGGCTCCAGGGTGGCGGTGACAGCAGCAGTTCCTCGGCCTCCCCACCTGGAGCTGGTTCGGGCTCTTCCCTGGCGTCGAGCACCACCAACTCCACGGCTGCCTGAGTGCCAGCCGGGAGCGGGTCTGCGCCGGCCTCGCTGCCCGGAATAGGCTTGGCCTCGCCGGCTCCCCCATCACCCGGCACCGCCGCAGTTGTAGCCACGGCCGCCATTTTCTCTGCTGTTGCTCCCTTCTCCCTCTACCAGCAGCGGGATCGAGAACCACGGCCTGGGAAGGGAGGGGAATGCTGCCTATTGGGGGCCAAGTATCTTGCTGCTTCTAATCTCCTATTGGAAGCAAGGGAAATCCATCAAGCATGAGAGGAACTTCCCATTGGTCAGAAGAGAGAACGTTGGTCATGAAGGAAGGATGAGGGAAAAGGGGGCGGGGCATACTCCTATCTGTCCATTACCCCCAGGAATTTCATTTTTACCCCATTTGTGGTAATTTACCCCTGTTCCCTGACCACTGTGCTAGTCTATTCCCGTGATACCTCATTGCCAGGCGGGATGCTTGGAAGCTCCAGCCCGCCTTACGGCTTGTGGCATCCTTAAAGGGTCACAGAGGTCTTTGTTTCTAGGTTTACAGCCTAAGTCTTATTGTATACAGATGACTGAGTAAATAACTTTGAGTAGAATAAATAACACAGTTTTCAAAGACCTCTAGCCATGGATCACACCCCTTTACAAGCCATCCAGGCTAGTGTTGATCATCTTGTGACAATGAATTCCATAGGATTCCTTTCCATAGAATTTTGCACTTTGTGAAAAGTAACTCTTTTTGTTTGTCTTAACTCTCCCACCACTGACCCTTGGTTGTAGTATTGTGAGAAAGGAAGAAACACTTCCTTTCTGGGTCTTTGTAGGGCTGATAGTTCATAACCAGCACCATGTCAGAAATCACGCTAGAAGTCAGTGCAATTCATGGAGCACAGGTGTAATATGTGCTGAGAAGGAGGTTCCCAAAAACTGCTGCATTTTGCCCTTGGTGCAAGGTCAGGTCCAGTGTTTTATAGTAATCCAGATAAGACAAGATATGACAATTGTATGGATGGCAATGAAATCGTGATGGCTAAGTGCTTGGCTAATTTATTTATTGGATAGGTCAATTCATCTTATTGGTGCAAAACATTTTTTTATTACAATCCCTTTATGATCTAGAAATAAAACAATTTTCATTGAAATGATAAACCTGTGTCTTGGCTTTATCCCTTTGGGTTGCAAGTCGGGGCTGTTCTGATGGAATGTTCCTCCATACGAAACAATTTTCCCACATGAAAAAATGATATGTTGGCGTAGTATGTAGTATATAGTATGCTTCCTAACTTAGTATTTTCTCTGATGTTCTAGCTTTCTATTATTGAAATGCTTTTGGAGGAACATTCCATCATGTGATCACAAGGCGTATATCTTTAGCTGTCAAGGAAGAGGAAGACGTGGGTTTGGTGTTCAATTGTTACTCATATCTAGGCTGACCTTTCTGAACAGGCTTGAGGACCAGTATTGTACTTCAGTTTGCTGCCAATTTCAACTAAACTTCTGATTAATACAATACTTTTCTGCAATGTCCAAAATAGTTTTGAAATTTTTTCAAAATAGTTTTGAAAATAGTTTTTCTTATTTTTGTTTCATCATACATAATGTTCAGAGTTAGACATTTCCTGCCAACTTACCTTTTTTTGGTCCCTTTCTACAGTGAAGGGACACAAGAAGGCATTGAGGAAAAAAGTGTGTGTGTGTGTGCCTGTGCCCGTGCCCGCTCTTGTGTTTTGTTCCTTGATGCGTGGCAATTTTAAACGCAGATCATTTCTGCACAGTATACTTTAGCCCAGCAAAATGTACTGATTTGGGGCTGCTGTTGAAAGAGATGCTTTTCTTAAATTGATTTACAGTCTCGTCAAGATTATGTAGTGTGCCTGTTTGAAGGAAAAGTAGAAGCATTACATAGAGTTTGCAGTACATGTGTGTACATACAGTTTAGCATAGCAGCAATGAGTGTGTTTTTCTATCATGTATCAATTCCTTTTAATTTTGCTCTGCTTATGAAGTGTTAAAGTTGAAATTATCAGATGCAGTTGGTAGAGAAGGAAGGAAGAGATCACGTCCTCTGATCAAACAGAGATTAGATATGGTTTGATCATGTTCTCTTTAAAACCAAGTTGTAGATAGTTGTTGTCAAGTTTTCTAAATTACTTGGTTGTTTTTTTCAGTTTTAAAAACTTTTTATTTAAAGATTTTCCAGTCAATACAAGCAAGATAGTTCTCTTCCCTCCAGCCCCAAACCTAGAACAAAGGAAAAAATCTTGAGCAGAGTTCACTGGGGAAGACTTCAGACCTGAGCAATCACATACTGTATTCTATTACTGTGTTTTTAGATGTCAGTGTTACCATTGGAAACTCGCCTAACAATTTTTTTTTCCAGTTTTCAAGGTACAACACCTTAAAATGCAGTGGAAGACTGTACAAAGATAGGCAGCCCTATCCTAACATACACTGGTACAAGTTCGGGGTAAGGGAACATTTTCCCTTTATCTGTGTTGAGTCCCAGTCTGCCTTATGGGGTTACTTGGATCTCTGCCAGGTATTTTGCTGCCCTGAATCCCAGAAGCCCATGTAAGGCTTCAAGGCATGGGAGTGGGGATTAGGATCCCCACTTGCACTGCCACCACCAATGCCACCCACAGCCCCAATCCACTTCCTGATCCGTGTCCCCATTCAAAACATCCCTCCCAACCCCCGGAATGTCTCCCCACTTCCCTCTCCCAGTTTCTGTTTTTACCAGCATCGTACAAGATTAGAAACAACCTCCAAGGCTTCAGTCCTGCACTGTGATTTGCTCAGTGAGACAAGGAGCCCTCCCTGTAAGTAGCATGAAGTGGGGTGGGACGACCAAGAGGTGGGGTAGCCCCTCTGGCTAGCCTTCCTTGCCTGGTGGCAGCAGATTCAGACTGTAGAGGATTTTCCCACGTGTGCTGCATGTCCAAACAAGGAAACCCGGGGATGGGAAGGAAGTGAGCTTGCTAACCACTAGACCCTACTGCCTGGGTCAGCATGTGGTCATTATCACCTCCTGGCACAGAAGATACAATGTACAGGAAGCAGGATTGGATACTACTTGCAGCAGTAATTATGTCATAATACCATAAGCTCTAATGTGCGTACCTGATCCATACCGGAACTGGATTTTTGATGTACAAAACATATCTGGAAAATTAATTCAGTAATTTTAGAATGAATTATGTTTGGATCTACACATCACTAATGTTAAAGGGAGAACTAATAGTGAGCTTTTAATTATATTACTGCAAATACATTTCATAAATCAAATTGGTAATCAGTTCATTATTTTTTCACCAATTATCATTCAACTGAATATTATAGCTATATTAATTCACTCTTCAGTAGTATGTTTCTTCTTAAGCCTCTGATTAAATATCTGAGTGCTGCTTAATTATATTTTAATCTGTAATGATCAAATACATTCCTACAAGTCATTATACTTCATGCTAATAAGACTGTAGAATCTCATCAGTTATTTAAAAATGTAACATTAATGAGTTGCATCTTTTGCAATCTGTCATACCGTCATCTTTTTTTGCTTTTAGTTTCTTCCACAATATTACATTTAATATGTTAACAGTTGAGCCCTAGCCTTTCCCCACCCCTTACGTGGCCACGCGAAAAAGTTGTGCCCTGTATCCACCTTAGGTAGGGGACAGATAGGAAGGCTTGGGAGGGGAAAGTGGAATTATTTCACCCTTTTTGTTGTTGTTCAGTCGCTAAGTCGTGTCCGACTCTTCGCGACCCCATGGACCACAGCACGCCAGGCCTCCCTGTCCTCCACTAGCTTCCTGAGTTCGCCCAATTTCATATTCATTGCTTCGGTGACACTATCTAACCATCTCATCCTCTGTCGCCCCCTTCTCCTTTTGCCTTCAATCTTTCCCAGCATGAGGGTCTTTTCTAAAGAGTCCTCTCTTCTCATCAGGTGGCCAAAGTATTGGAGCTTCAGCTTCAGCATTTGTCCTTCCAGGGAGCAATCAGGCTTGACTTCCTGGAGAATTGACCGATTGGATCTCTTTGCAGTCCAGGGGACTCTCAAGAGTCTTCTCCAACACCATAATTCAAAAGCATCGATTCTTCGACGCTCTGCCTTTCTTATGGTCCAGCTCTCACAGCCATACATGGCTACTGGGAAAACCATCGCTTTGACTATGCGAACCTTGGTTGGCAGGGTGATGTCTCGGCTTTTGATTAAGCTATCTAGGTTCACCATAGCTTTCTTCCCAAGAAGTAAACGTCTTTTAATTTCATGGCTGCAGTCACCATCTGCGGTGATCTTGGAGCCCAGGAAAATAAAGTCTGTCACTGCTTCCATTTCTTCCCCTCCTATTTGCCAGGAAGTGATGGGAGTGGTTGCCATGATCTTAGTCTTTTTAATGTTGAGCTTCAAACCAATTTTGGCACTTTCCTCTTTCACCCTCATCAAAAGGTTCTTTAGGTCTTCCTCACTTTCTGCCAGTAGAGTGGTATCGTCTGCATATCGGAGGTTGTTGATGTTTCTCCCAGCAATCTTGATTCCAGCCTGTGAG
Organism: Lerista edwardsae; assembly: GCA_029204185.1. Taxonomy (NCBI): domain Eukaryota; kingdom Metazoa; phylum Chordata; class Lepidosauria; order Squamata; family Scincidae; genus Lerista; species Lerista edwardsae. The sequence goes on along the minus strand of JAJKFI010032599.1, from coordinate 24,754 downwards.
TCATCCAGCCCTGCCTTCCTCATGATGTACTCTGCGTATAAGTTAAATAAGCAGGGTGACAATATACAGCCTTGTCGTACTCCTTTCCCAATTTGAAACCAGTCGGTTGTTCCATGTCCAGTTCTAACTGTTGCTTCCTGACCCGCATAAAGGTTTCTCAGAAGGCAGATCAGGTGGTCTGGAACTCCCATCTCTTCAAGAACTTGCCACAGTTTGTTGTGATCCACACAATCAAAGGCACCCTTAACCTTCTGTAATTCTTGTAACTTGTCTCCTTGGGCCTGCACCAACTCTTTAGCTGGTGTACGTTTGAGGAGAAGAAAGGGGCAGGGAGGTTTAAAAAGAGGGGATAGGATCTGGTATAAGCTGTTGCAGCTGGATCCACCCATCTCTGTTCCTCCTCCTTCACTGTTTATTTGCCCCACCTTGCTCCTACCGCTATCTTACCTGTTCAATTCAATGCTGTCTGTCTTGTGTCATTATTCGGGGGGTGTTTTATGCTCCTCTTCACAAGCACCATTTTCCTCACTTTCCTGTCGCTGTAGTGATTAGCTCCTGATCTTCTCAGCATGGGACAAACAAGGGAAGACAAAATCAGACAAAATTATAGTCAGACCCCCCCCCACGTTTTAATCCCCCCCAACTTATCTGAGAGTTTTAGAAAATTCCATGATTTTCAGCTCAGAACCTGCCCTTGACTTATCTATGAGATTGACATACTTGAATATCTACAGTAGTTGCAGGTGGACTTAAAAACTGGTTTTGTAATATAAGCTAAAGAGGCAGCCTTTCCTTTTACTCTGTTTTGTGTAGCAACAATTTCAGTTCTAAATGTGTGTGGTAAGAAAAGGTCTGCTTACATTTGAATTGACGTGCTATACTTCTTGGGATCTAAAACTTCAACTTTATGGAACTAGATCTTTAAAAAAAAATTCTTTACAGCTGTCACAGTTTACCAAACTGGCATTCATTCAGAAGTGAAGTTTTAATAGCCAATCTCTGTTTATACTACTATTACAACATCAAGAACATACCATGACTGCTTTTGAGCAAAATTAAGGGTCTTATCTAAAGAAAACACCCCTGTCTGATTCATTGTGTGATGAATTTGTTCCTTTGGGCATTTGTTCCTTTGGGCATGTAAAACACAATGGTTGTTTGAGTGGGACAGAGCAAGAATGGAATTAAGGGAGGAATCACTGATGTGGGAATTGGGCAGTGGAAGGGGGAGACTTCGGGGTCAATAAGATTTGGTGCTGCTAATACTGGAGGGGTGTTACATATATAACTGGAATTGTTCTCGAATGTATGCAAAACTCCTAAAGGTAGTATTAAGTTATAGTGCTATGTACTGGCCTATATACCATGACAGGGAGCCTCCCTGAATGATGGATTGATCGATTGATCCCAGGGCCATCATAAGCCCTGGATAGGATCGGGCTGTTAGTTAGGCTAATGGATTCTGAGTTGTCTGTGGCAAACCAAGAGAAAGATCTTGGGGTCCTGGTGGATAGCTCAATGAAAGTGTCGACCCAGTGTGCAGCAGCAGTGAAGAAGTCCAATTCCATGCTTGGGATAATTAGACAGGAGGTCATGAATATAACAGTTACTATTGTATTGCCATTGTACAAATCAATGGTAAGGCCACATCTGGAGTATTGTGTATAGTTCTGGTCACCACATCTCAAAAAGGATATAGTGGAACTAGAAAAGGTGTAGAAGAGAGCAATCAAAATGATTACTGGGCTGGGGCACCTCCTTTATGAAGAAAGGTTACAGCATTTGGAGCTCTTCAGGCTAGAAAAAAGGTGCTTTGCGGGGATATGATTGAGACATATAAAATTATGCAAGGGATGGATAGAGTGGATAGGGGAATAGAGTGGATAGGTTTTTTCTCTCATACACAACACCAGAACCAGGTCACATCCCCTAAAATTGAGTGTGTTCCTAGTTAAGTATGTACAACTGTTTTTCTCATGTGAAGTAGCAGAAGATATGGACACATTTACCATGTGGATTTAAAAAAAAAAGAAGGCATATGGTAGCAATTTTTTAACCTCAATACATGAGGTGCTTGTCAGTGAAAGTCCATACACCCAAAGCTAGTTAATAACAGCTGCAGGGCAAAGTTCTTTTAAAAGCTATTAAAGCATTTCAGAATTCTCTGAGACTTTGAACAAGTGAAGTTAGCCACATGGGAATGCTGTCCGTCTGCATACAACTAGTATAGTTAACTTACGAATGTATGAAAAGGGGGAAAGAGAATTGTAGTACAATATGTATACCAAAGCCGTATAAAATAGGATTTTCTAATGAACTAGGCACTTCATAATAAAAGGTAATTAACACAATGTTTGCATTAAACATAAATGTGATATTGAGGGTTAGGTTGAGGGGCACAAAAGGGAAGGGTTGATTGCTTGCAAAATATTGTCTTGGGAAAACCTGGCAACATAAGATACCTGATCTTTAAAAACCTGACACAGTCCTTGAACCTTTGAAGTCAATTAGGTCCACACAGGCAAACTACTCTGAACGTTGGGTTTCCAGATTTCAAACATACATGCAGTACGCATTTTTGTCAAATGTGATAAAATTATGAATGCTTCAGTTTTGCTCATAAACGGGCGTGTGTATGTTTGTTAGAAACGTATTTTATCAGCGCCAAGGTTCTTAGGCTGGATAGGATACTACTCATGTTTGCTCACTAGTATTGGGTGACAAATTGCAGGACAGGATACACTTGGCTATATATTTGCTGTGGGTGAAGTATAGGATCAGTTGTCTCAGCTGGCTGCAAGAAATAGGAAGATTGTATCCAATGCTGGCAATAATATTGTCAGTATGAAGTTCGTAGTAGGAGATAACTACAGTATTATACACCAGGCTGTGATTGGTAGAAGCCATTTCCCTGACATTGCAAAACATCATTTTGGTATGGCGATGCTTTCAGACCTTTCATTCCCCACAAACACTGTTGAAATTAGAGATGGTACAAGCATTTTGGGAAGACTGTAGCACATCAGAAACATTTTTTTTTTTTAGAAAGACGTAATTCCCATGACCAGATAACATTTTCTGAAACTCCTCTTTGTACAAGGGGCTCATTTGCAGATCAGATAGCTTCCTCAAAATTGAGTGGAGAGGAAATAAAAGTTTTGAGAAAGAGACACAGAGAGTGGGTAATAATGTACTTCTAGATTGAAGAGTGCAGATAGCTAATAAAATATGTGACTTTATTGATTAAATAATCCAATGGAATGTGGCATTTGGGGACCATGTTGTTTGGTCTGTGGTATAGTGATAAATGAATGAATGCATTTTACAGTATTTCTAAGCCTTTGAGTGCCCCTAGGTGGTCAAAATAAAAAATGCAACCTTAGCAGCTTTCTCATGTTTATCTCTGTTTTTCTGAGACTCCTAATCTTTGTTGTTGACAAGCCACTGTTTCAGGCTTCATGCCACATTTTCAGGAGGCTGTGTGACTAAAACAAGTGCTCCCATTGCTTTTGGGAAGTCTCTGCTTAACAGAGGAGCGTCGGTGTGATCTTAATTCTAATCTGGAAATTGCTAACGTTCCGATGTTGCAGTCTACCATTACTCCCTCTTATGACCAGTTTAGCCCTTATCACTGCAATTGTCAGTATCTTGAGTAAATAATTTTGTTTATTTCTTTTAGTTATGGGACGCGGAAAAGATTACACATAGGTATAGGGGAGACAAACTGCAATTGTCAGTATCAATTGGGGATTATATCACATTATGGCCAGCAGAGCAGATGGTCAATGAAAAAGATCCACTTTTCATTTTACGTGTATATCATCATTTTATATCGTCACTTGTATCTTACTGAACAAGTCTGTTTGGTACAGTTCTTTTCTGGCTTGACCATTCTTTTTGAATGGCTTATTTAATTTCTGTCCAGTTCTTCCAAGATTTCTCTCCGTTTTGAAGTTGCACGGGGTGACCTTATGTTTCATTACAGATAGATAATTTTGCACTATTTTTGCAAGATGCAACCCTAAATCCACTTACTACTGTATGTGGCGAAACTTCCTCTTGAGTAAACATTCATATAATACTGTTAATGAGCAAATAAAAGTCCATTTCTTACATACACATGTTGAGGCAAAACTACCCTGTGGGAACTTATTTGTTTGCTTTTTATTTGTGGTTGGTCAGAGAACACTTAAATACAAAATATGGATTTTTAATAAAATTTGAATGCAACTTTCTGTCCATTCAGTGTGAATAAAAATTGCTTTTTATTACTGTCTTTCAATGCAATCCTGTGTACGTTTACTCAGAAGAAAGCCCTGTTTATTGGAACTTACTCCCAAGTAAGAGTAGGTAAGACTGCAGCTGTCATTAATTAAGCACTGGAAATTATTATTATTGTTTGTTTGAAATTCTGATATTCCACCTTTCTGCCACTTACGGCAAATACCCAATGCAGCTTGCGATCAGCGTAATTTAAAATCACAATTAAAACTGGTAAAAACAGTCAGTAAAAAGAACTGCTTCATAGGAGAAAAGGGTCTGGAAACCAACAAGTCTGCTGGAATTGTACGTCTTTTCCTGACTCCCATCAGGGATGGAGTCTTCTGGGGAAAGGAGTTGGTTTATTTTCATATTTTTATACTGCCCTTCCTTCCTCAGGGTGGCGTGCATGGCTCCTTCCCTCCTATTGTCCTTACAAACAAACCTGTGAGGTAGGTGAGGCTGAGAATGCGTGACTGGCCTAAGGTCACCCAGGAAGCGTCATGGCTGAGCTGGGATTTGGACTGGATATTCCAAGTCTAAACCCAACTCCTGAACCACTGCACCATCCTGGCTTCTGGAGCCTGATGGCTACTGTGGAGAAGGCCCCCTCCTGAACTGCCACTAGCTGAACCTCTGATCATGTTGAGACACAGAGAAGGAACTTTCCGATTACCTGGATGGTGGGCAGGATCATATGGGAGGAGTACCCCAGTCTCAAACCAGTTAGATTGTTAAAGATGAATGAACATTGCTTGGAATTTGGCTTGTAAAACAGAAGACCATGTCTCCCTTTGCTCTCAACGTTTCCAGCCTAGCCTGTTTTGAACACACAGCCATGCAGGAAAGACGCTGGTGGCTGTGGTTCCATTGCTACCTCCTTGTGTAGCAATGGAACCTGGCTTCAAACATGTTTTGTGGGTTGGCCACATTCATTAATGTGCTTAGACAATGACAGGTGGGGCTGGACATTTTGGGCACTGTTCTACCTTGGGCTAGGCTGGTATCGACTATCATAGTTCCAAATACACTTGAAAGGCATCACCATGTAGCACAGTGGTTTTCAAACTGTAAGTGCTTTTAGGGATGGATAGAAGGCAGCAGCGTGACCAGTGATGTCATGCAGGGGGTACGCGAGTACCGGTTCCTAGGATTACGGCTGGCCCCGCCCATTCACCCGCCCACTCGTCTAATCCGCCCCCTGCAACGTTTGAATTTCCTGCACGTTTGAGTTGCCTGCATGTTCTCAGAGCCAGGCAGGCAGGCAGCGAGCGGAGCCTTGCCTTGCCACTGAAAAATGAGCTGCTCTGGGGTTTTGGAACTGTTGGGTAAAACATGATGCCAGGCCTCCTTAACATGTTCTGGGGGTGCTGTGGAATACTGTTGCACCTGTTGGGTCAGTTTAAAATTGTCTGAGGCCTCAAAAAGGGCTTTTTTCATGTCACTTCCTGCCACGACCTCCCTTCCGGCTTATGACGTCACTTCCGGTGGGCGGGTCCCGACATGTGCCAATCAAAAGTGAGTACCTGTTCTTAAATCATTTAGATGACACCACTGAGCATGACCCCCAGGATTGTGCTGCTGCTTGGAGTGCCAGGGGCTTTGATCACTTTACCTGTTGAAGCAGTGACCTCCTGGGGGTGCAGGGAGTCCTGTGAACACCTCTACAGAGCTCCCCAATCCTTGGAAAAAATTTTTTTAAAGATTGTGACACACAGTTTCACGATCAAAAACTGCATCATGATCTTTTTAACGTTTTCTGAAGCATCTGCAAGGCTCCCCAAACCCCTAGGAGGCCAGCACTTCAACAGATAAGGTGACAGAAGCCCCTGGCACCCAGGCAGCAATGCAATTCAGGGGATTGTGCTGCTGCCTTCTATTCTCCCCATCCCTTAAGGGGACAAGGCCAGAGATTATCTGGCTGGGGCATCGCAACTCCCCAATCTGAAAATCTCTGATGTATCATGTGCTATGGTTATCAAACCTTGTTCTAATTAAGGAATGCATGACTTCTAATCTTGAAGACTACTATGAAGATGAGTCTGGTTGGTGCACAAGTATGCAAAAGTGTTCCTAGCTACAGCCATCACCTAGTTGTTCAGAAGCAAAGCTCAATCTAGGATTACTCTCAAAATGTGAACCTGGTTCCTTCAAGGGCGTGCAACTTTATTCCTGGATCAACAGTCCTACTAATCAAGGATACTTCTGTCTTGTCTGGTTCAACTCTCAATTTCTTTGCCTACCTCTAATGCATCACTAATCTCAGACACTGTTTTAAGACTTCTGTGGCTTCCTGAGGTATGTTGGAAAAAGAGCAAGTGTTGTATCAACACAATACTGATGACACAATAACACAAACCTCCAGAGGATCTCCCTGGCAATTTCATGTAGCTGCTAAATAGTGTGGGGGACAAGATGAAACTTCACACCAATCTATTAATGGCCATAGAACTGAATGTTAGTCTGCAACACTACTGTACCTTCCTGTATCTGCCTTCCAGAAGGTACTGCAGCAACAATGAAATTGTGTTTCCACCTATCTTGGTTAGGTGGTCAAGAAGGACTGCATAATAAATGGTAACAGAAGTTATTATTGTTGTGCCCATTATCCCTGCCCAGCTACTGTGGGGTTGTTGTTTTTTTTTTGGGGGGGTATTTATTAGTAGGCCATTGGAGAAATGTTAACCCCCACTGGGTGTATGGTGTGCCTTGTCAGCTGCCAAAAACTGAACCTTGACTATTTTAGCACATTGTCAGGGTTCCATGAGTTGAAAAAGTTTGAATGTTGCTGGTGTAATCTATAGATTCTTTTTTTTGTCAAGTATTCAGAGAGTCCCACTAGATGTGATTATGGAGAAACCACATTAGTTTGTCAAAGGGTCAGACCTATTGGTATATAAGCAACACAACAAAACAAAATTTTGTCTGATCTTAACAAGGAAAGGGGTACATGAAAGAGAGAGAGAGAATCCGAACGTGCTCTCCTTTCTCATATCAGACACTTTTCTCTCCTGTCTGACTCACTTCCAATAGTGCAGTCCAGTAGAATGGCTGTGATTTTGACTCAGCTGAATACGTATTTTTTTTGTAAATATTAGATTTTTCCTAAATTATTTTCCCCCTCCCTCCAAAACGCACATGTATTTTTGAAGCAACAGTTTGTGAACAATTAAAATTTCAATATGTCTCAACTACAGAAAAGCCAAGCAAAAGTGTTGTAGTGAAATAATAATTCCCATTCACAGTTTAAATAAAGGCTTGTTTGGGGCATCCTAGCATCGCATTTTGGAAGGAAATCTGAAATCAGTCTGTTAGTTCTTCTGAGATAGTTCTCAATAACTTGCTACTGTGATAGCCAGCTAGGACATACGTGTTACTAATGTCAACTATTAACTATTTATATTTGTGAAACTTTTATTTTGAAACACACTTCGTCTACATAGGAAAAAGTCAAGTTTCTTTCCCAAGACCGCAAGCATTCTTTGTGAGTAGAAACAACAGAGTTTACAATTCCTAGAAAAGTAAGACTCCTAGGAAGCTGCATCCATCCACACTCAAAGCAAATATTTGTTTTTGGAAGAGAGAATGCCTGTCCCCAGAGCAGCAGGCTTAGCAAAAGTGGGAATTGAAGGGCCAATCTCATCTTTTATGGAAGTCAGATAAATTTCATGCTCTTTAACATCAACTATGACTGCGGGCTTCTCCTCTTCCTCCTTTGTTATGTTTTTGGTTTTGTTTTGTGGGTTTTTTTAAACTGGAGCCTGGCTCCTTCCCTAGTGTGAACAAAATAGAGAAAGTGATTAAAGTTCACTCAACATTGGACAGCGGGAGGCAAGAGCTTCAGTAGCTTCGGCAGATGGAGAGAGTGCAAGGGCCTTTTAATAAGGCGGCTGAGGATTCTTTGAAGAACGGACTCAACAGACCCGTAGAATTCTGTTGCAACGTTAGTTCATTTCCTGTGCTTGGTGTGGCTTCTTTTTCTTTGTAACATTGTAGCATGGTCACCCTCTACGTTAAAATGCTGCTTATAAAAGAGAAACAAGAGAAGTTCGGCCAGAATTTAATAATATAGAGATAGAGATATGCATGCATGCCGTGGCCTGAATAACCTTGGATAGTAATAAAATGTCTAAAGGAAAATAAAATGTTGACGTGGGCTATAAGTCTTCTCCTTGTGATACACTGTAGTTGATAGTGATATTGTGGGTTCATAAAGTGTGAAATGAATTAGCCAGAGGCAGTCCAGGATTACACCACTTGGGATTTTTCCCTATATTCAATCCACCTTGTTTTTTTTTTTTTTAAATTGTGCAATCACTGTTCACACATTTGTATCACTAATAGGATTAGAAGCAATGCAAAGGGATTTAAACAAGATAATTAGTTTACTACTTATCTCCCACAATATAGCAGACAAAAACGCTTCTGAAAAAAAGACACACAAAATGGGTCAGAAATTGTGTGGGAAATTAGATAAGACCTCTCAAATGGGTTTGAATCAGCTATAGCATCATGAAAAAGGCCCTACAGTATTCATTACTTCAGACTATTTGACTTCTTTTGGCCTGACCACCAGAGGTGTGGGGGGGGGGGGGCTGCTGAAAGATTTAGCTGAACAGTGGGAAGTGTTCCTGGATGCTAAGAAATCTGTTTTAACTGTTAGTGCAATGATGTAGCTTCCCATTCTTTTGCCATTGTGATGTAATAATGATGCAGTGAGAAAGTTGAAGCACTTTCTTTCAGAGGTTTAAGAACAGAAGTTAAAACACAGTGTGTCTGAATGATGCCCCCCCCCCAGCTGCATTTAAGCTAGTTGCATTTTTTTTAAGTATTTGAAAACTTAGCAACTTTAATAGGGAAGTTATTTTCCCATGTCCTGTTCTTTGACTAAGAAGGTGGGCTTCTCCCTAAACTCAACCGATTGCAGGTCATCCAGGATGTCCTATCCCAGCTGGAATCAGGGAAGGGAGCCAGTGGATTTAGAGGCAGGGTGCTTCCAGATCCATGCCGTTTCTGCCAAAAAAAAGATCAGAGTGGCTCTCTGCAGCTGCTTCAGCAGTGGGGGGCTGGATTAATCAATGGTTCAGACAAAGATTTTTTTTAACAAGCAAGAGTTTCTTAAAAGGTTCATGGCCATGTTACCTGTTGTTTAACATTCTGAAATAAATCTTAAATGATGTTTACTGCATGCCATTGCAACTACTGCTGTTTACAAGCACCCTCTCCAACTCTCCCCACTCCCGCTAACCAGCTACTACCATCCAAGTTTCCAAAGCATTGGTTTAAAATCATACCGTACATGTCTGGCTCTTAGCGTGGTCAGTGCCAAAGATAAGAAAGATATCATCCACACCCTCCAACTCTCCCTGCTTCCTCTGATGGGCTAAGTAGACTAAACCCAACTTTCCAAAACATTATTCACAAGGGATCAGGATTAATTACCTGGTTCTGAAGACTTCTGCTACAATGGTTTAAACAGTGGCAGGCTGTCTATATGACAATAAGGTCTCATAATTATGTTGAGGAAGACTCTTCTGGGTTGACAGGAGCCAGGTTCAAGGCCACTTCCTTTCCTTCTGCTTCTGCCACGTCTCTTCGCAAAGCAGTGTGCCGCCTCTATGGTATACCACCACCTAGAGGCGTCTCGCCCATATGGCGTGGTCTCGTGCCTGCCATGGGCACCGGTGAGGGAGGGAGCGAGCCGCAGAAGAAAGCGGCGCAGGCTTGGGCCCACCCACCCACCCACCCGCCCTTGCCTTCATTATGCTCTGAAATGGAGTTATTGCAGAAGGTCATCCGTCATGGTCCCTCTGTTAGGCTATGTCCTTGAGCTTATCCAAAATGCAGCAGACGTCCTCCACAGTTTGGTAATTTTTGGTTAGAGCCACCTGTGCAGCCTCTTTGTGCCAAAAGATTCTTCTAAGCCCCTTGCTGCTGACAACGCCAGTTAACTCCATGGGCTACTTATTCAGTCATAATTCAAGCTAGGACCACTTTCGTGCGTTTCTGTCTTACGTGCCGCAAGTAAAAGGGAGAAGATTGCTGCCTTTTAAAGCCCCAAACAAGGACAAACTGTGGGGAAGGAAGCCTCTGCCAGGGTTATCTCACAGTCATAAATCGTTAATGGAACAGTCATTTTGCCGATTACAACTATAAAATGGACACTGTCTCCTCCTGTGTTCAGCTCTCCGGACGGCTATAAATCCTCCATTTTGAAAGCACAAAATCAGTCTTTAATTCTTTTCTTTCCCTCTTATTACAACATTTAGATTTAATCCTTCAATAGTTTAAATAAAATTTCCGTATCTTCTCATATCAATTATTATTACAGTCCCAATAAAATCCAAGTTCTTACAAATACTGTCCTCTTCACATTCTTGTGGCCGATCTTTCTGACACCAATAATTTAGTAATCCTGCATTCCTCCAGCTCATGTCCTTATCTCTCTCTAATGGGGGTCTGTTGAGAGAGGTTGGCTCACGGTGTTGACGAATTATCTATCTTCTTGTCTTGATGTTATCCATCATTGTAGTTGCGCTGGCTAAAGCCGGTGGAGAGCCGGTTGCTTCACAGCTTCCTGTGTCCAGGCAGAGGCGAATCAACAGGGAGGGCAAAGCTCTAAGTGTTGCAAGAAGCCTTACCCTGTCATGTAAATCCCTCCTCTCCCTTACTGCTGTAGCCAGTAAGCAACACCAAGATGTTGCTTTTCCCTGTGAGGATTGGCTAAAACGGTGCAGGAGAGGAGTGATTTCCACTGCGAGGTAAGGCTTCTTGCAAAACTTAGAGCTTTGCCCTCCCTTAGATCTGCCTCTGTGTCCAGGCAGCAGGATTCCTTGGCTTTGCAATTACCAAAGAGCCCCACCGACGCACCTGATGCCTCATGCCCCTTCTCCTAGAGGCTTGAGGGGGTATTCCTCTAATGAGGACCCCAGGAGAGGTGGAAGAGCTCCAGAGCTCACGGAGTCCACAGCCATAGTCGCCAGGGCAGACCACGCCCTTCCAGGTCTGGGGGACTCACATTGAGCCAATTCTGCAGATATAAAATCTGTGGATAATTAGGCTCAACCTGTAATCACTTTAAAGGTGTACTAGGTGGGTGATTTAGATTGTATAGTGCCAACAGATGAAGCCACAGTCATTACCCATTCACTCCTCATTAAATACTAAATAAAAACAAAACAGTTATGTTTTTTGAAGAATTTGGTTTAAAAACAAAAATGAGAATTGCAGAAAGCAGTGCATGTGTTTTTATTTCATTCACCATTTTCTCCCACTTCTAAGTACAGGAAATACTGACCTACCTTACAAGGTTCTTAACAAGAATTACAAGGCAATGCAAGTGAAGTGCTTGGAACACTTGCAAGTGCTGTATAGATCCTAAGTACTGGTATTGGTGTTATTTACTTTTGAGTCTGTGTTCAAAATAAATGTATTTATGAGAACTACATATTGTTTCTTGGGTTTAGAACTGACAGCTAACTTTGCAGAGCGGAAACATAATATATGAACATTACATTAAACAGTAAAACATAGTATTAAACAGTAAAACGTAATATTAAAAAAAACAAGCACTTTATTTTGCAAAACCAGAAGTGCGTCACAATCTTTTATTTTCAATTTTCTGAGGCTGCCTTCTCTCCTCCCCTGCAAGTACTTACAGTGGATCAGACTTTCCTACAGAGTTTGAAAACCACTGCCTTATACAGCTGAAAGAAGAGGTAATCCACAGGGGGAGCTAGTTAGGAAAGCAAAGCAAGGAAATATTTCAGGTTGACACTACAGCAACTATCAGTTAACAAAAAGAAGTCATCCCACTGTTGCATTTCATTTCAAATTCCTCATTGTTTTACATGTTGTTTTGTTTGCTTTTCAACTCTCTGATGTACAATTGAAACAGTGCATTTGCTAAAAAGTAATGAATATTGATTTTTCATGGGCAAAAGGAACAGTATGGCTGTGTTTTATACTTGTATTCAGTCTAACATTAAAAAGATGTAGAGTAGAATTTTAATAAGATTTTAAAATATATTAAGGATATAGTTCATATTTAAAGGAACGATAAGAGGCAAAATTTGTAAAGGCGTATTTACTAGGCCTGGTTTATATCAGAAATGTATATTAGTTTATCTTTGCCCCAAAGATTGGAGGGGTAACTGTCCTTCTATATTATCTCTGGCCCAGAACCACTCGGAGGAGAACCAGGACTCTGAAGTAGATGCTTCACACCTCACGTGATGAAATTGATTTTTTATCTCTCTCCCTTTTATTCTGTTGCCCTGACTGGCTCGTTGCCATGTCAGCAATGTCTTCTGGGCTAACTGTCATACTGCTCGGATGCTTCACGGCAGTGGTTTTACTGACATCGATTAATTTAACTATCTTCGAGGCTATGGGGACCTCTCTAAAAATTTGGAAGTGTTTTTGTGATCTTCCTCATGGCAACAATGGGAAATTCACTTGTCAAACTATCCATATTATTATCCGATAGTCTACCCCTGCTCTTTTATATTTTGTTTGCTCATTTGTGAGCACCCTTACTTGTTTGCTTGTTTGTGTGCTTTTCCTTTTTCTATATGTATATCTTGTGAATATGCCATTAAAGGTCTTTCAGTTGAGTTGAGTTGATATTAGTTTAGGCATCTTTGTATGATTTGTCCAATTCCATCCTGGTGCCAGACTCCAAAGAGCTACTTGAGGCATGCCCAGATTATATAAGTGTGTCTGTGGACTGGTAGCTGGAAGACAACAAATGCCCACAAGGTGTCAATCTTCTGTTTGCTGCTGTGGCTGATTGGTGAGAGACTGCACTGTGAAGGTTCTTCTAGCCCTCCTGCTCTGCATCCTTTGCCCCTTAAATGAATGTTGCTTGGCAGGCATGCAGAAGGTCTGAGCGGAGGATATTGACAAAGTCCTGTTCCTTCCATCCAAGTGGTGAAATTATGGGTTCCCCATGCCCGCCAGCAGCAGCCTGATTGCTATGGCTGGGCTGCTGTCCCATTCTCTTCTCCCTCATTCCCTCACTCTCAAAAGAAAATGAGAATGCATGGTCTATAGGATTGTGCTGTGACTCTAAACCACCCCTGCCACCACCTTACTTTCTGTAGCATGGCCTGGATGGGCCATTGGTATGTCCTCAGGGCAGCAGTCCCACAGTGCCCAACAGTGGGGTGGCTTTTGCGATGTGGCACCTTTTTACAACAGCTCTTCTGCTGTCATTAAAGTCCTGCCCTCTATCCAGGATAGGGTTGAACTGTTGCAGACTACCCTCTCTTGTCACCCTAATTGAGCAAATCCTGGTGCAATGCAGAGTTCCAGGATTTTGAAGGACTTTGGCAAGGAGACTCCTTAGTGGGGCGCCTTAATTTGTAAAATTTGGAACACAAAACAAAAAATAATGACAAGAAATAAGTGTGCCCCATGCAGGTTGAGTAGACATATGGATAGAAGTATGTGAAAATAGTAAATGCGAAAGAGCATAGTACAGTGGACAGATACCATGATACAGTATCTGTGGGGGTTCCGGTCTGAACGCACGCACGCACGCACGCACGCACGCACGCACGCACGCACGCACGCACGCAGATACCAGTGTCCACATGTAAAGATACTTAAAAAAATAAAAAAGCGCCAAAATTCTGTTTCTTACCTTTGTGTGGCCAAACGTGTAGTTTCCAGGACTATAGAGCTCTTTTTCGACCTTAAAGACCCACTGACATGGGTTTGTTTCCCAAATGCTTTTGCAAATCATTTTGAAATGCCCCAAGGCCAAGAGAAGGGATCTTTGTCCTTAGTGCAGCCCAATCAGAGAGTGCTGGAGTCAGCCCTGCATCCAGTGTAGTTTGCTGGCACTGTGATAAGGAACACCTTTTTGAAAACATTTTTTAACATCCTCTTTACCATTTTTTAAAGGGACAATTTTAAAGTGTCTGGTGTGACCTGGTATAGTTATGGAAGCGGCTTCTGGGAGCACCAGGGTCTAACCCTTGCCAACTATGGATAGTCAAATCCTCAGATGCAGAGATCATGGATGGGGTGAGACCATGGTAAAACCGATAGTGTATGTTTACCAATGTGCAAGCAGCATACATTATTTTACAGAAGCATAAATCTTCAACACGCAGGCAATGTATTTAAAAGTTTACTTCCAAGGAATGGCAGTTCAATATTTAGTTGTTGAACATCCAAAATAAATACCTGGAGACCCTGAAACATGACTGGCCTGTAGTCACAAGGATTTACTTATAGTTATGGATCAAAAATAGCTGCTCAAATGAAATGAAAAAAATCACATTGGTTAAACATTAAAGTAGGAAGCTATATTGACATATGAAGTGTGAGGAATTCGAGTCAAGTACCTAATAATGTAATATATTTTGTCAGGCATATTGGATATGTGACTATTGAGAAAATGTAGCCTTTAGTGCTTTTATGAGTTCAGTAATATTACCGTATTTTGCTTCATGGAAGCTGAGTAGATTGGGAAGAGTTTTAACAAATATATTCCACTAACTCTTTTGACAGATCAAGCTTATTGATGTGATTTAAAGGCACAGAGAAAGCAGTGCACCTGCCACTTCTAATTGTAGAAAGCTTTCCATCTCTCTCCACTTTATTTTTCCAAATCCTCCCCTAATGAAAAAGTTCCATTATGGAATTCAGTTTTCTTCTGGCTTTGCCAGATGATCAATTAATTCTTGGATCTTTTTAACCACTGAAATTCGTGCATCACAAAATGTCTTGTCCTAGCATTCTGTACCATTAAATTTCATCATGGGCTTGTCATAGCTTTACAACATCTTGATATTCTTTAAGAAATGTGGCAAGCAAATACAGAACTATTATCTTGTGATGTAAGGTACAAAACTTGCAACTACACAGGAATGTAGTTGGGTCTCTATCCATCATTTCTTCGGGGCTAACTCTGTATCTATGTCTTTGCTACACAGGTTAGTGCCGTCACAAGTACATGCGGGGGTCATGTGTCAATCTTAAAAATGGATCCAAAAGAGGATTGAATGAACTTTTATTGCTGCCTCTGAATCAGTGTATTAGATATTGTTGTACATGTTGTTTGGTGCATATTTGGAAAAATAATAGTTCTATAATGTTAAATTCATCAGGCTGATAAACCAGAAGATTTGGAAGCCCAGGCCTGAGCTGCTTGGCATCCAGCAGCAGCAAGATAGCCAATGGCGTCTCCTTGGGAGAAGGGGACATTCGTTCCCTTTCCCTGGGGAAAGCCCCACCTCCTGCAGTGGGGTTTTCTGAATCTCCACCAGCTATTTCACCAGCAGTGAATCGAGCAGCCCCATGTTGGGCTGCCTGGGTTGAGGCAGGGGATAAGATCCAGCGATGGAGGTCAACGCCTGTCCCACCCCCGACCAGTTCTGTCCTTCCCTCCTGCCCAGAATCCCTACAATGACTGTGCTGGTAAAACTGATGAAAGCGCAAAGCAACCTATAGCTGTGAGGCCTAGGAAGGTCCCAAGGTTGCAGAACTCCAGTAAGGAATCACTCAGACAATTAGTGTAGCATGAACTTCTATATTTCCAGAAGTAGGCTTCTTGCAGCAAAGAACAGCAAACAAATAACAGATACAGTAAAGCTTTTCAAATAGCAGCTCCAGCAAGTTCTGCAAACAACTTCTGCAGTGTTGTCACCCTACCGGTTCGCTGGGCGGAGTTCCGTCCGTTGCGGGGAGGGCTTCCGCGTTGATCGGCAGCGTGATCGCTGCCTCCGGTTGCGTTATGGCGAAAGCACGCCCGCTACAGCCGGCGGGCTTCCGCCATTACGCAATGGAATGCAGCAATCACGCTGCCGATCAACGCGGAAGCCCTCCCCGCAACGGACGGAACTCCGCCCAGCGAACCGGTAGGGTGACAACCCTGAACTTCTGCAAGTCCAGCAGCAGCAACACAGAGAGAGAAACAGAAAGCAGAACTAACAACAAGTGTTCCTGGGCCTGATTAAATAGTCTCCAACATTCCACCCGAGATCACCTGATCTAGGCTAAAGCAGAGTCAAAATGACTTAGCACTTTACTGCTGGTCTACAAGGCCTAGTGATAGGTCCTGTAAATTCCAAGGGCCTTACTTCAATATTCCAACAAAAACTTACTGCTCGCCGGCTCTATGGGGGCACCTCTGGGTGCGTGAGGACCCTTACCATCTTTGCTGGATGTGACTTACGGCATGTTTGACACCTTTGCCAGGCGGTATGCTTGTACCGCTTACACTGGAGGGCTCAGAACTGAACCTAAGTATGCGTTTAAAAAATCAAGTATAGAGTAAGCTTTGAAGGGAGAAATACAAAATCTTATTTGCACCTTTTAACTGTGACCATGGTCTGGAAATCCATGACTTACCCTCAATATCCAGCACTTTGACTCACATATGCTGTATGTGAAATTCAGTGTGAAACTCCGTGGATTTCAAAAGCAGTTTGCCACATTGCACAATAAACCTCTCCCATAGATACCGAAATATTAGAATAATGCACACGTGCGCACATTCATCCCATACACCGTTTCTGCTTAAAAGTGTTCATGTGAGTTCAAAGTAAAATCACTCTGGATGCAAAATGTTACACCAGAAGCAGCTGCTTTCAAAGACTCTCCTGAAATTTTCCTAGTTTCTTTCATCAAAGCAAGGGAACAACTTTTAAATGCTTTTACCAGGTGGTTCTTTTGCCATCATGGGTAAATTGTATTCAACTCCTCTGTTTCTTTTGTCCTCTCTGCTTTTGGAAAACAGAACTCCCTTCTCTCTTGTTTGATTATGGCAGTGGTTCCCAGACTTTTACAGCTGGTGTCTCACTTGACCTACTGGGTCATTAGCCACTGCTTCCTATTAGGTCTACAATCCTATACACCAGTGGTTCCCAACAGTGGGTCGTGAGCCAATTTCAGGTGGGTCATGAGCAGCCATATTGAAAATATGGGAGGATGGGATGTTGCAAAAGGGGGGAGCTGTGTGGTTGTTTTGCTTCTAAATAGGCTTTTTTCTCTATTTCTAACAATTCACTGTGCTATTGGAAAATGCTGAGAAATAACCCAACTTATTGCTGCATTCTCAGGAAAGCACCAGACTTTCCAGGTCACATTGATGGCGTTTCCAGCCATGGCATCACTTCTGGTGGGTTCCAGACAGATTCTAAAAAGTGGGTTCAGGTGCTAAACAGTTTGAGAATCACTGCTATACACTGTATACGGTGGAGGATTTTTCATGAGGATTCCGTGACTTCCCTGGCTGGTTTTCCTGCTCCCCAGGGAGCCACAGCTCACATTCTGGATTTCCAATTTATTTCTAATCTCAGTAACCCTGGTCAGAAGACAGTGCTCTAATGTCAGCACAGGCAGGAAGCCACCAGCAATAGAGCACAAACTGGCTGCCAACACAACCCTACCAGCAGCAGAGTGGAGACAGGGCAGGCTGAGGCAGAGCCAGTGGCCTCTACAGCCTGAACCCCCTTCCCAAGCTGAACTTACCCACAGTGGCTCTGAAGTACTATGCCAGCAATAGATTTGACGCTGCTCAGAGAAGCCCTATAGGGAGCAATACAGCAGCCAGCACTCGGGCGAGTACATCACTTCACACCCCCTTTGACCAGCTTCTCCACCATAACAGCACCCTGGATGTGATGGGCATTGCATTGGCAGCCCTGCACTCTCAGCATGGCAGCTGCATAGGATTGGGCAGCTTAGGGTTTAAATTACGTTTAAATTTATTTCCTAACTTTTTGAAGACATTTGGTTGTGTGTGTATATATACACAGTAATGATAAGCTATATTTCAGTTGTGTTTCACCTAAGTGGCTCAATCTTAGCACTCCCTTGCTCCTAAGTAGACTTTTACCCAAGCATTTCTTCCCCAGATCAAAACTCCTCAGGTGCAAAATCCTGAGCTCCAGGAGCTCATTCTCAGCTGGCTCCCCCGCTTCCACCTGAGACAGATCTGCCTGATTGGGCAGCTGCCCAGGGTGGTGATGGCAGCACCCTGAGCTCACCTAGGGGCTGTGAGGTTCCCTGGTGGCTATTCCTCTTTGGGTTTCCAGGGACATGGATCCAGTGGTGTCATTCTATAATGAAGTACCGGAACGCAGGCGGGACTTACCCCTTGATTGACAGGGGCCCCGCGACGCGTCGCCGCCTGCTGTTCCACCGCGGAGGGCTTCTTCCGGGTGGCGCGCCCCTCCGCGGCTCTCCGCAGCACACAGCGTGCCACCCAGGCAAGCGGGCACCCCCTCCGAAGCCAGGGGTGCCCGCGCGGGGCTCGGAACGGTGGCGACGCGTCAGACCCGTGCAGCCAATCAGGCGGTAAGTCCCACCCACCGTTCCGTTAGTTTGTTATAGAATGACACCACTGCATGGATCCGCACTCGCCCTCCCTGTTCTGCAGTCTGAGCTTGTCTGGTTGCCGTATTTGGAGCCAGGTAGGAATTTTTCTGTCCGTCTCATTAGCAATAACTTTGGTAGCTTTATTGCAGGTTGGTGCAGGCACAAAGGAGGCTTTAAGTGTGCATCTGGAGGTCAGCGTTACCCATCAAAAGCCCTGCAGTTGCTCGCTGGCACATGGGGCTGGCAGGGAATCTCCTAGCCTCAAGCCTTGGCCCGCCTCAGATGCTCTCTGGTTGGGGTGGGCCTGGGGATGTGCTGCCTCTGCCCCTGCAGCGGTTGACCATGAAAGGTAGTGCCCCAAGGGGCAGGATGTTTCGCCTGCCTAGGGAGCTGGCCAGTAGGTCACCCCCACCTTCAGCAAGGCTTTGTCATTGTTTCCTTGCCTTAGTTTAATTGCTGCCTGTCTCCGGTTCCCCTTCTCTGTTGCAATAAAGCAGCCCGTTCATCCATATTCGCCTGTCGCTCGTGGTTCATTCCTGTATCCAGTGCAGGACTAGGACTGGCTGCTGAGCAACCCGGCCCAAGGGGGATCAAATCTCCTTACCCCAAGTAATGTGTCAGTGGCCCAAATGGGCCTACTTAGATCTGCACCACTGAAATCGGCCGTGCAAATAATCCGAGCAGCCCATAGTGAGGTTGGGCCTCCTCAGATGGGGATTAGAATCCGGCCTAATTGCTGGATCCTGGCACCACCACCCTCCCCAGGCTGTTCTGCCCAGGGGCCCACCCACTTCCCACCTCCCCCATCCCATTCTGCCTTCTCCCTGCACTCCTCACCCGCCCCCCCCCCGCGCTGGCCTCCTTAGGCCGGCCTTACCTGGGCTTCGCCAGCCCAGGAAGCAGCGCAGGGAAGCCAGCACACTTCCATGCACCTCCTCCCCTCCTCCCGAGTTGTTGCATACGTACTTTATGGCATGTTTGCAACACACCTGGGCCAGCCCATCCCAGGGCTTGGATTGCACCCTAGGTGTGACAAGAGCTGGATTGAAGTCTCTGTTTTATATTTTGCACATTTATATACATTTGGAAGCTTTCTGTGTCGATTGGGATTTTGGAACAGATCCTCAATACCTGTCCTAGCTGGCTGAGTGTTTTCTTAAGTTCAGAGGTTTCAAAAAGGCCCTGCCCCCCTCAGTATCTAAAAAGCAGGCAAACAGCAAAACCTTTAGCCAATTCTTAGTTTGCACTTTCAGAAACTATCAATCTTCTCCCCTCACCACACAAATTCTTATACTCCCAAATTGTTGTATTTGAATTTTATTCCGAACGGTTGCTGCAATCCCAATCGTACTAACTCGAAGTTTATTTTAATAGAATGTTAGCAGAATTTTTTTCGGTTCGGGCTACTTTCTGGGGCTGTTTGTTGCTGTTGCCGTGGTGATGGTTTGCATGTAGGGTTTTAGGTTTCCAATTCCTGTACATTCCTGACTGGAGTCCTGGGATATGTAACTGTCAGTTATTAGGGGGTAGTTACTATTGGTCATCTTTCCAGTGTGTTGAGATACAAGAAACGCTTACTAACTCAAATATTTGTTAATGTTAATGCACAAAGACACCAAACGTTTTTGTATCTAAGATTGAGGTAAAACAACACTGGCCATGCAGAGCCCCCCTTCTCCGCAAAGAAAGGGGGGAAGGCAGGTTAAAATTTAGTGAACAAATCCAATGTTATCCTGACAGAGGCGAAAGGAGTTACCTGAGCCAGTGGGATTCAGATTTGCTCATACACGAGTCAATTTGGCTCATACACAAGTCAATTGATCAGCATCAGCCATTTTGCTAGCACAGAACTGAGAATGGAAAGGGAGAGGGAACAGGATCCTGGTGTGTGGGCAGTGTGGCAGGATTGGTGGCGCTAGCATGCACCATATTCAACTCCCCGTCCCATGCCTGATCTGTCTGCATGAATCAATGCAATGCGGGCTTGCACCAGTGTTATTGCTGATGCATGTCCAATTTGACCCATTGTGGCTGCTGGGACTTACCCAGGGTAAGGAGACCAATCACTCCTTACCCCAAGGAGATCTCTAGCAGCCAAAAATCTCCCATGGATACAGTGGAAGCTGCACCAGCTCCTCTGCATCAGTGCACAGGGATTTAGATAGAATTGGGCTGTTGGAAAGATAACTAATGACGGCAGCATGTCTTTTCAGAACACGATTTCAGGGAGTAAAGTACTTCTGAGGCTCTGATGTGCTTTCATTTTATTTTTATAATTGCTATTTGTTATGCTGAACCATCATAGCCTTTTGTAATATGAGTGGTGAATCTGCTCAGGAAATTAATTTCCTATAACGAATAATATTTTTGTCTGCTCAATATTATGCTGCGCCTTTGTAGCAAATTACTGTAAGTGCATTTTTGGATGCATTGCAGGTTGGAATTGATTCTTGCTTTGAGAATTGCTAATTTGATGCTTTAGTTTATTCCAAGGTTAAATTTGAGCCTTCAATAAATTAACGAAAGGACTGGTATACTTCTACCAAGTTTGTCTTATGAAGGCTGCAAAAGAAAACAACAAAGCAAAAACATTCACAAATCGTAAAATGTAGGATTTGGTTTAGTGGTTGTAGAAGCTGCAAGGACATGCACATTTCATACCTTGAGTAATTTCTGACAGCAGACTCTGCTCTGAGCAGTAGCATAGGAATTGTTGCTTGGTGCTAGAAAAAGCCAAGTCAGCAGTGTTTCTCAAACTCGGGATTTACTCTGCCTTCTAAAACCCAAGCTCCTTAAGATGAACAAAATTCTCACACACACACACAGCTGCATGTATTATGCAGCCTTCTTTTGTATACAGTAGCCCAATGTTATATTAAAAGAGGACTAGAACAGAGCATCTGAGACAGCCTCCTAAAGCCAATGAGTCAGAGAGGAAAGAGAAGCAGGAAAGCAACAGCTGATGTGATCAGAGTTCCCATATGTTACCCTGGTTTGCTCCACTTGCCCAAGTATCTCACACACACAAGCACATGTGATAACAGTTTTGGTAGAAAATAAGGGCTATATGTGTGAGCTGGTTGTGCAACTGCAGTTGGTAAATACAGTGATTTCTACCTACCCTGTGACCACCCACATCTGAGGACCGCTAGCTTGGAGCTCCTGCAATTGATGTGCCATGGGAGTTTGGGGAAGGATAGTAGGGTCATTGGGGGATGTGAGCCCCTGCCAGCAGCATGGTGTGCCTCATCAATAGTCAAAAATACTGATGGTGTCCTTGACAGTTTAAGTGCCTTGTCAGTGTGCCATGACATGAAAAAAGGTTTAAAATGCTGATTCAGTGCGCAGTTCTAACCAACTTTCCAGCATGGACATAGCTGTACCAATGGGGCATGTGTTGTATCCTGCAGTGGAGTAGTAGTCACAGAGGCCTTCTCAAGGTAAGGGACTGTTTGTTCCCTTACCTTGGAGCTACATTGCCCTTACCTTTGTGCTGGAAAGTTGGTTATGATTGCACCTTTAGAGTGTGGTAGTTTACGGTAGTGGTAAATTGGGTTGGCTAATATTGATATACTGTAATAATACTTATAGTGTTTTAAAAATGGATTTTGATGTTGTGAACGTAAATAAAATATTACAAACACAATATAAATCTCCAGTTTTCTCTCTTCTGAATAGGACCAGAACCCAGATAGTATCGCAGCTTCTAGAGTTTATGGGGAAATTGGGGCTTAGAAAGTGGGGCATGAGCATGTAACAGTAGATATTTCAAAGTTTAGGTGTAACAGTGCCAAATTGTGTAAGTGCAAATTAAGAAACTTTGTGGACAAAATGCAGCCCATGTTGCAGCACTGATTTTCAGCTTCATTTGTGAGCCAAACATTTGGATTCAAACTTGATTTTCATCTTTTAATCCTAGCATTTCAGATTATCTGGACTGTGGTTGATGTTTCCCAGCACAAGGATTACGAAAGATGATCACTCTGTGTGCATTTGAAGTAGATACACAATGAATTTAGGAGGAGAAAAGAGAAGGAAGTGGATAATACACACTGAAGAGATAATATGCATGAGATAAAGCTTGTGAAGTACTTATTGAATGTCAGGGGAATAAATATCCCACTGATTTGTTTTGTTTGTCAAGAGGGTACTGTCACTACTTGGGGCCAAGTCCAAGTAGTGGGCTGCAACCCTTTGTGAATTTACAGAACAGATGTTTATGAAGTCTCTCCTGAACCTTTGGCAGTCTTCAGACTTTGGGCAGAAGGGCAGGACTGAAGGACTGGCAAGATAAACCATTTTGCAGGATGCAGGCAAACACACCTTCAACATAGTGAATTGCAGGATTTCAGTCTATCAGTAGAAAGAAGCCCCAAATAAGGCCCAGTCCTATGCTTGATAGCGGCAGCACCAAGCCCTAACTGCTTGGTAATATGAAAGTGTCATAAGGCACTTCAGCTGACGGTGGTAAGGGCTTACCACCGGCGCAGCTTTAGGTCCGAGCACTCGGAGGAGCCCACATGGAGCTGGTGGGTGGCAAGTTACATTGACATCTGTGGTGCACTCTTCCCAGGACAGCAGAATTGTGAGGGGGAAGTGGCGTGGGACCAGCGGTGGCCTCCACTGCCAAATCCTAACCTCCATGTTGGGCCATGAGGCCCGGCATGGAGGCCCTCAATGCCAGCAAAATAGCCAGTGCAGACTTAAGGAGCGGGCGGGTACCCTGAGCTGGGGGAAGGGAACAAATACCCCTTCTCCCTGGGAGCTGCCTGACACCCATTGGATACTGTGTATTTGTGAAAACCCCATTGAAAAATGGTGGTTTAGACTAGCCTACTCATGTAAGCCACCTTGGGCATTTGCTTCAGCGTGGGAAAGGTGGGGTATAAATTCTTCAAAATAAAATACAAAATAAAATACAGAACTGTTTGGTTACTTCTGCACCTACAACAGCTGGGCAGCTTAGGATTGGGCTGCCAACGCACCCAAAATATGGGCAGCCAGGTTTCAGTAGTCAGAGTCACGAAGATCAGAATGGAACCAACCTGGAGATTGAAGCCCAGCAGTTTTGGAACTTTCTAGATAAATTAGATGCAAAGTTTTCCTGGTATGGAGTTTCCAGAAAGGCTTGCTGAATAAATAAATTGGTTTCTATTAGCAGACCATGGAGAGGTGTGTATGTGGTGCTTTGAATAATCAGGACCTTCATGGGCTGGGCAAGTGACTTGATTATGAGACACTGTTCCAATTGCACTTTTTTTTACTTATAGTAGAGAAATGTGTGTGCATGGCATGTACTCTGTGAGTGGTTAATAACGTTAATAAACCCCTGCTAACTGGGCAAGAGGCACTTTTTCAAGTGGTGTCCTCTTATATTTAGCAGGGGGAGAGCAATTGTCCCTCTTCACCCCAGCACAGTGTCTTTCTCGTGGCTGTTGCTGGTGGTGTTCTCCATTCCTTTAGATTGTGAGCCCTTTTGGGACAGGGAGCCATTTAACTTTAATGTTATTATTTGCCTGTAAACCGCTTTGTGAACTTTATGTTGAAAAGCGGTATATAAATACTAGTGATTGATTGATTGATTGAATATTTGCAAGGTTACTGGGATGCAAATACTTCCTGTGAGAAAAAAAAACGAATATTGCAGAGAAGGAGGACCATTGCCTGCATTTGTTGTTCAGATTGGATAATTTAAATATTAAATGAGTGCAAATTTAACCAGTGTTAAATACATGCCAATATTATTTTCAAGGTCAAACAATGTATTTTTAAAGTTATCATTCTCATTTTAATTTAAAAAGAGAATTGGTTACATATTTCGAAATCCCCTGATTTCGATACTTTTTGTTTGTGTTTCTGATGCTTAATGCTCAACCACAAGAGCTAATTTGTTTGTAACAACAGATTCATAAATAACTCCTGCTGGGCAGAGAGTTGTAATGCTTTGTGGAGCAGCGTTGTGAATGTAACACTTAATTCCATGCGCATAACTGAATTGATAGGAAGGATACTCCCATGTAACCTGTTGTGTTTGTTGTAATTGGGTTATTGCTTGGCAAGTGCTGGGGCCTTGGTTTTACTCACTCACTCACTCACTCACTCACTCACTCACTCACACACACACACACACACACACACACACACACACACACACACACAC